>DWQT01002174.1:0-14740 GCA_018244895.1 Myscelus amystis hages | reverse complement strand
GTAGTTTTAAAGATTTAAGCATACAAAGGGATATAGGGACAGAGAAAGCGACTTTATTTTATACTATGTAGTGAAGACAGACACTACAATTTTATCTATGTATAGATTAATTAACCTCAAAATGCCTACAAAAATAAATAAATAAATAAATGCCTAAATAGTACTCCTAGATTAAAGTAAATTAAAGGTCCTATCACCAATCACAACTAAGTAATAGTCTTATTAGTAAATTCCGCTAACTCAACTGGCCGATCCATCTTATTTGTCTTGTGTGTCTATGAGCTCACCTGATGATAAGTGAGGTGTGGTATCGGATGTAGCGCGCTGGTCTAGACAATGCCTGTTTAATGTTGTTAATACATAAAGACATTTTATTCTTCGTACTCGCTGCTCCCGCATTTTCATCGGAACACAAATAAAAAAAAATGAACTGTGTTTATTTATCATTTTTGTTACAATTATAATCAATAGGTAAATTATATATGGAATTTTGGCGTGTCGTACACCTTACATTTTCAAGTTAAATTTTCATGGCCGTCTAAGGCAGTTGGCGGTTTACGTTTCGGTGTAGGCTTTGCCGTTGTAGTTGTGGTAGTAGTTGTAGTTGTGGTAGTAGTTGTGGTTGTAGGTGTCGTCGTGGTTGTAGGTGTTGTTGTGGTTGTTGGTGTCGTTGTAGTAGTTGGTGTCGTTGTGGTTGTAGGTGTTGTTGTGGTTGTTGGCGTCGTTGTAGTAGTTGGTGTCGTTGTGGTTGTTGGTTTAGTTGTAGTCGTTGTAGTTGCTGGTGTAGTTGTAGTTGTTGTTGTTGTGGTAGTTGGTGTCGTTGTAGTTGTTGGTGTCGTTGTAGTTGTTGGTGTCGTTGTGGTTGTTGGAGTCGTTGTAGTTGTTGGTATCGTTGTAGTAGTTGGTGTAGTTGTAGTTGTAGGTGTCGTTGTGGTTGTTGGTGTAGTTGTAGTTGTTGGTGTCGTGGTCGTTGAAGGAATAGTTGCTGTGGTGGTTGTTGGTGTCGTCGTGATCACAGGTGCAGCTGTGGTTGTAGTTGTAGATGTGATTGTAGTTGTGGTAGCCTGTGTGGTGGTAGTTGGACTAGATGTCGTAATAGTTGTTGGCATTGTAGTTGTTTGTGTTGTTGTTGTGACTTTTGGTATTTTTAAGTCAAGTTTCATCGGCGGCATACTTGAGGTTTCTCCTCTAAGTATAACTTTCACCACGCTAAGTGGCATCCAGTGGCCTGGAAGATTCGCTTCCACCGGGTTCGCTATGAACACCAAACTGTCGGTTACGGTTTCTTCCCATCTTGGTTTTATACCAACTACATTTATTACTAGTAACCCGAAGATCACATATGGCAACACTGTAAAATCGATGAAATTTGAAACGGATGGAAAAATCATGGTAGGTAATATGAATAAAATGTGTAAACTAAAACTTACTTTGTTAATTGAGAATGTTTTTTCATATAAATCTGTTGCATATTTTAATATTTTCTCTAAATAAAAAATTCATGTCCGCACAATTCTAAAACAAGCGATTATTTCCCGTAGTATTAAAAAAGTAATGACTGCATCCACTAAATGTGTTGTGTGGAATGTAATGTGAAAATGAAATCAACCTTACAGTTTATTACTTCATGTATTAATTAAAACTAGCTACTGCCCGGCGGTCGAAAATCGACTTTTTTAATTAAATATGGAAAGTACAGACTACATATTGATATTTTTCTTTCTATTCGCCCACTGTATATACATAAGTGTCTATCCAGTCTCGCCTCTGAGTTTCTTCTATTACTCAAATCACATTTACCATTACTGCTCAAATGATAATGACTTTAATGTTTATTTCATTCAAAACGTTTTTTTTTATAAATACGCCTGTTTGGAGATTAAGTAAATGACTGCATATGGTATTATTGCATTTACAAAACAGTAGGCGCAGAACAACAATATTTCTTTTGAATGACTGCTTCAATTATATTTATTTTATAAATACCTTAAAAGGGATGTCGACCTGAATTTATGTTTGGTTTGCTTAATATGGGATTAAAACTGTTTTTAGGTATTTCTAAACACACTTTCAATTTCGACTTAGGGACTCGTCGATTGGATTAAAGGACTAACCGATAGTTTCTTGCGTAATTTTTTTTCGTCTTTTGGATATTGCCAGTCTTTCAAGCTACATATATAATTTATTATAAAAATAATAAACTGTTAAGGAAAGACAAACAAGTTATTATGGTGACAATTTAATGAAGAATGTACCCCACTGATTAAAGCATGATCTCAAAATAAAAAAGTTATGAGAAATTTAACTAGTTAGATTGAGCTTGAGAGCATCAATGGAAAGCCAATAAATTCTACAAGCAGAATAATAATATTAAATAAGTGAAGCGCGTCTACTTAAGACAAAAAAATGTTGAAGGATCATGTCATATTTTAAGGGTGCCTATACAAAACGAAAAAACACTTTCTCTCAAGAAATAGGCCAACAAGCTTTCCTTCAACTGCAATGCATTTGCGACTCCTTAGTTGTTGCAAATATCCACAGGCGACTAAATAGGTAAAGAAATCATTGGACAAACCTGATGAATTTGTTACATACATATGTAGGCGTAGAAAAACATTCTGCCGTTTTTATTTTTGAAAATTAAAAGATTTATTGTTACAGAACAGTGCATTTCGTTTACTCGGGGTATAATTCATCAAAAGCAACTAGTATTTCCTCAGTCAGCACTCACGTCAGAAGAACTTTTCGTTTTTAGATTTAGATTCTGGTCTGGCTAGTCTGGAGAAGCGTATACAAACATTCATAATCCATGTTTTGTATAAAAATATTATTTTAATTTTACTAAGCTCAGCTTTATCAGATATACCTATATGTATTCTACATTAATATATCTACTATACGCTTGTACATATCAGGTATAATGGAAATTTTAATCGTTTAGTAGTTTACTTACTCAATACAATAGATAAAAACAGTATTTGAGTCAACAATTGGTTTCGAAAATATATCTGAATAATGTCGAAAATATTACGGAAGGTTTTCGTGATCATCCTTATTTGGTCGATTGTTAGGTCTGTTTGGTTTAGGTTTTGTTGGAGGCGGTGGTTCGGTAGTTGTAGTTGGTTCGGTTGTAGTTGTAGTGGGTTCGGTTGTAGTTGTTGTGGGTTCGGTTGTAGTTGTAGTAGGTTCGGTTGTAGTTGTAGTTGGTTCGGTTGTAGTTGTAGTGGGTTCGGTTGTAGTTGTAGTTGGTTCGGTTGTGGTTGTAGTTGTAGTTGGTTTGGTTGTGGTTGTAGTTGTAGTTGGTTCGGTTGTAGTTGTAGTTGGTGTTTCTGTTTCCGTTGTAGCTAGTTCAGTTGTTGTATCGGGTGGTTCTGGCTGTGTTTCAGGGGTTTCAGGTGGTTTCGCTGTCGTTTCTGGAGGCGGAGCAGATGTTTCAGGCAGAGTTTGTGTGTCTTTTGGTTCCGGTGAGGTTTCAGCTTTAACTGTTGTTACTGGAGCCGGAGGTTCTTCTGTTGTTAGATCTGGTAGCGCGGTATGTTTAGTAGAACGAAATCCTGCTGTAGTTGATGGCAAAGTTAGAAGTAATTTGGTTCGTGGAGTTATTTTGTTCAATATAACTTTGACTACGCTTAACGGTACCCAATGTCCAGGCATCTCTGCCTCCACTGGGTTGGCAATGAATAGCAGGGGATCCTCCCCTGGTCGTGCCGAAGTGGTGTATAAAATCATAGTGAGTGTAAAAGCTTCACAAAATAAATGTGTCATCACTGAAAATAAGTTAGAAATTGATTTAGATTATCCTTTTAATGTATTTCAAATAGTGATATGGGTCAGAGCAGTAAATGGAATGGAAAAGGAACAAACCTGTTTAAAATTAATGGGGTTTTATAGGAAGTCAATATATACCTACTGTATTGTAGATTTATAAATATGGTATATCAAACAGATGGATTACCTATCTGATCTACTTATTTGCCAATTCTGAGGACTATGTTTCGATTAGCCATGTCGTAATTTGGCCGTTTGGCGATATTGCTTACCATGTAATGCTGACTGCCTTAGGGAAAGAGATGCGTTAATGTGGAACAAATGTATTTATGTTTTGTATCAATGCATTGATTCTTTTACGTTAACCAAAATTCTCTACGGCAAGTATCGGTTTTACTATTTTTACGTACCTTCGCGTTAGTTAACTGTTTAACAATTTAAACATTTCATAGCATTTATAATTGTAAAGCACACACTTTCGATAGCAAAATTACATAGAAAACATTTTGTATCGAGTTATTTGATTCAATGGTGACGCTTGTGAAGTCTCGGCTAAACATTTTTATCGCAATCAAAATTGTTCAGCGATACGAAATTGACCGTAACGGTTTCAATGAAATTGTATTATGACTTACAGTGCTGTTAAATTGAGTTTTGCTTGATTATTTACCTCGTTCCAGAAGCCAAAAAGTATAGGTACTCAATTCAATATTATCATTATTTTAAATGTGTACTGAATCATTAAGCAGTTCTGTTAGCTTTTGTTTTGGGCAATCTATAAACAGCTTTTAAAATCTTGTGGTATAAAGGCCTATGATGGGTTTAAAAGCTGCAATGGTGCATGGAAACACGATGATGAACATTTAGATGAAAAATTCCGAGGGCCACTTTAAGTTCTTCTTATCGCTATTAAATCATATTAATATTGGTGGTAGCTTAGTAATTTTGATTTCGGTTTTATTTCCCATGGTATGCAATTCTAGTCTTGGTAAGCACCAGTATTGTCATAGTTCGGTAGATAACAAATTAATCGCTTTCTTAGTTAGAACAATAGCTGGTCGTTATATTCGACTTCCAGTGAATTTCTTCGGCTTTCATGCACGCGGCGATAAACTTCTAAATTAAAGCACCAATGTGTAAAATGATATTAGCAATGAGAATACCTACATTTTTACCTTTAGAACTTTAGGGTGAACATCTACTATTCGGGAATGCATTCAGTGTTTCAGAAGCATTTGTTTTGCATTAGAAACGGGTGATTAAATTAACAATATCGCATGCTTATTGGAATACTTACTTAACTCAAAAAAGACTATTTTTGGGAAATCGCAAAAGAAGATCTTGCAATGAGACCCCATCGTACTTGTTGATGAATAACATTAAAACAATATATCCTTAGGGCGCCAACAAATCGTAATTTAACGTAATTCAAACGGTAAACGGTAGATGGCGCTAACAGAAGCCTGTATCTGTACCTAACTAAATTTTAACTTATTTCTTAATGAGTCAGTATTCCATTAAGCATGCGATATGTTGATTACACAGTAAAAATTAAGTAATAATAAATAATAATTTTAAGAATTCTAATTTAGTTTCTTAACATTGTGCGCCGTCAAAGACAAGGTATGGATTAAACTAATCATTCTATTAAATCTTTAAATTTACCGATATTTGTGCAAATAAACGTCTTTGTCTTTGAATGAAAAGAAAAATTAAGTATTTCAAGAACATTTACTCCAAACAGTCATACATAAATATCAACAACAATAGAAATATTCAGTCTTTGGGTCGGTCAATTTCAGTTAACTTCACTGACACTGAAGTCGTGGTCACTTATCGCGAAACTGTCGCCGTGTGTGAACACGCTGTCCAGGTCCACGTAGAGCTGTTTCTGGGCGGTCAGTTTGTCCACGATCTGGGCGAAGGTGGGGCGGTTGCGAGGGTTCTCGGACCAGCACTCCAGCATGAGTTTGTAGAGGCGAGGGGACGCCCGCGCCGGCTTGGGCAGGCGCCCGCCGTACGTGAGGAATTGAGGCACCTGGGGATTACTGAGCTCGGCGTACGGGAAACCACCTGGAATTTTTGAGGTGAACATTTTGTTAGTATATCAGGAATTGGTTAGGTCATCAATAATGATTTTTGAAAATTTTACTATTATATATAATTAACAAACAATATTTTGGTACGCTATACGTGAATTAAGTTAATAACAGACAGAGTTTTCTATACACTCGTAATTTTCTGTAATATAAGTTTTCTATATGATTATTGGTAAATATATCATTATGGCAGGTCACTTACGCGGTAGGCAGAAAGCAAATAATGGCAATTTTCTTTGTGTTCACACCTGACGCGCTTCTACATTCACCATACTCCATAGATTACCTACGTTGGTTTCGGAGACCTATGATTCCTTTTGTATATATATTTTATTTTGCTATTATTATTATTTGGGTTAAAATAGCTTTATGCGTAACGGATTTAAACTTGAACGAACTTTCTAGAAGATGAAGTCGAGCTGAAAATAATCTAGTATACTTGTATCTCACCCAACGTGGCGATCTCCCACAGTAGAATCGCGAAGGCCCAGACATCACTCGCGTTGCAGTATTGCGAGTGGAATATCGCTTCTGGGGCCAGCCACCGCAGGGGCACTGGCCTGGACCTCGTGTGGACGTACACCCCCGACCGCGACAGGCCGAAGTCGGCCACCTTGAGGACTCCAGCGCCGTCCACCAGAATGTTACGAGCGGCTAAATCTCTGCAATTGAACAATTGATTCGGCTAAAATGGCGAAATGTCACAAGGGCGTAGGAGTGTGTAGTAACATATCACGTGTATTACTTTTTTTCTTAAATATTATTTTTATGCCAGTCAAAAACAACCTGCAACCTTTCTGTCTAGACATTTTTGTCATGGTTCTTAATTTTCTAAATAATTAGATTATTATTAGACAATTAGATTATTCGTATTTGAAGGTAATATTAGAAAAAAAATTAAGATTCTTGGTAGGTACTAAAAATACACGTATTATACTATTGCTATACAATGATATCCGCAACCCCCGATAGATGGCGCAACACGTACAAGATTCCATACATTAAAATGGCCGCGTTGTTATTGTATTATAAAGACAAGTATAAGACTTATTATTATTATTATTTAATTTAGCTTAATTGGTACTTTATGGTATTGCAAATATTCATATTCATTTCGCATGCTTATTAATGAAGGACTTACTGAGTTTTAGAAAATTATAACACCTATTATGTTCTAGTAATAAAGATTTTGAACTTGAATTTATCGTTTTCCTAATTTGACGACTTCCAACGGCTACTAAGGTCCTAGTAAACTTTTTTTGCGTCTTCTACTATTGAATAGTTAAATTATGATTGAACTCTAAATGTCCGTATAATCAACATAACTGACTTATGTTATATAAAAAGTATGATTGTTTTACATTAAATGATTTTCAGCAAATCGGTAACTTTAATAATTTATTTTCTCTCTACGCGGGAGCTTTTTTATTATGAAACTAACTCACTGACGGCTTGTGTAAATGAATTCTTTTGTAAATACTCTGAACGAGTACCTACAATTTCATATTTATGTAAATCTATATCCATTTTCCAAACCCTAATATAAGGCTGTCTGGTAACAACGACGTTTTAATGTCAAGACTATTGTATTCAATTCGTTGAAATTTGGTACAGAGAAAGATTTATTTTAAAAAAAAGCTACCATTATTTATTCAGATAAAATCTATATGTTGTACATATTTTACGGAAATACGCAGTACCATTAAGTGTAATTAAATGTAAGTAAGTATAAACAAGCTTTAGCTTATTACACTTGAACTTGGCATCTTATTAAATCGTCTGTTGCTAACGTGAAATAAATTGTTTTAAATTACATTACAACTCAATTTTGCGGAATAAACCGAAATTGAACTTTTTGATGTTTTCAACCTTTTTACGTCGCGTTACGATTCACATTGCCTTGTGTCGAGAATTTTTTGACGAAGGCATAGATTTTAATGTCGATTTTGGTTACTTCGCAACGGTTACTAGGCGCTTATTGTCGGAGTAGGTACTTTCGGCGGGGCATTTCTTGTTTTTCAGTCGTCGAGGCCTTTAATATAATACGTAGTAAATTAAATTAAATTTAAGAAAACTCTTACGTAAAGAAGATAATAATGGTTTTGATATATTTTGTATTTGAATAGAAATGCCAACAAGACTTTTAGTGTTAGTCCAGTTCGTATTTATATTAATTCAGTGAGTTTGAATTGTTTCAGAAATCACAAATATTTGTAGGTAAATGTTCTTTTTTCTAAGTATGACAAAGGGATTATTAGGCTTAAATAGTTACCTAAGTACCTTACCTTACCTTACTAATCTTTATGAAAAATGTAAATAATATTATTATCCACATTGTTTCCAGTTCATAAGAGGCTACGTTATAAAAGCGAAATGGAATAGATTTTAATACAAAATACTTTTTGTATCCCAAAAAAATATCTCTGCCTGGAATATGACACTTGATCTATGAACCAATTTAAAGTTCTTCCTACAATTCGAAAAATGCTAAAATCTTTTTGTATGTTTTTAAATAAACTTGAGAGGAAGGCTGACATGGAAACCGTTAACCTGTCAATGTTAAACTTCTGGTACATAAATAATTATTTTAATAAATTTAATAAATTTTATTTATTGAAATCGATTTTATGTGTTAAGTTAGCTACATTGACAAACTCACCAATTGCTGAGAATATTTCGCAGGCGCTAAGACACAAATGTATTTATTAGGTAATTAGGTATTATTTAGGTAATCGTACATTTAATGTATTTATTCCTAATATATTAGGAATGTGCTATTAAGATCAGTACACACACAACTACATATCTATTTTAATTAGATAAATAAACTATTTCAAATCAACTAGAAAAGAAAAATATCTTGGAACAGGTTGACATGCAGTCAGCTAATGTCAAATTAGTTTTAGCATGTATTATTTTAAAGTGACTGTTAATAAACAAACATAAGTGAATGATTTTGTAATTCATGATTGCGTTTACGTGTTTACGTATACGTTACGTATACGTTTACGTGTTCTGTACTTTATAATGAAGCTTTCAATTAGAATTTCCAAGTAATTTGAGTACTCTCCAGTTTATAACGAGGTTAGGCTAAATAAATAAAATGTGAGATATTTTTGATTTAGATCTTATGTAGCGTGGGTAAATATTACAAGTGATACGACCATGTTAAGTTAGGTAAATTAAGTTAATACAGAATGTTAAGTACATTTAGAAGGGTAGCAATTGGATTATTAGGATCCAGGTAACCTGACCCCGTGTTTGTTAAAGTAAAGATTAACAATAAATTAACATCTACTGTTATGCTTATAGTCTAACCATCTACCTATACTAATATTATAAATGCGATAGCTTATTTGTTCTTCTTTGACGTCAAAACGCAGGAAGAGATCGTTTTGATTTTCGATATTGCGATAGCTGAAGGGTTAGAGAGAGAGACCTAGGCTACTTTTGTTCAGAAAAAATCTTACTTCAACAGGAGTAAAGCCGCGAGTAATAAATCACAATTTTACAATTGTAACTTAAAGATATTTTAAGAGAAAAATCATTCTACATGATGCCCGCTAAACAACGTTAAAAAGATTTTTTTTTAAATCCTTAATTTCAATTCTTTCATCGAAGAGTGCCTCATACCTTATTCTGTTCAGGGCCCCAGTTTTATATGTCTTAACTTAGGAATGCTTTCAGCGTATGAAATAATCTAAACAGTGATAAATAAATCAATGGAAATACCATTAAGATACATAACCTAAAACACAGTTTTATGGATTTTCATATACATAAAGCGTGCCCTTTTCCTTTGAATACGCAATCCAACGGGGACAGTCGATTTTAATCACACATAAAGAGTCCTTGATGTAAGTTGGCCTCGGATTGTGATAAAAATAAACCCAGCCGGAGCTAACGATCCCGGGGGTCGTGAGGTCCGCGGGATACTCAACAAGATCCCCGCAACAACGTCGAGTTTCCTCGAGTTTTTCCGTCACACCGTGAATTATCAAGGAGCGGATATAAAAGACCTCTGCTCCCGTTTTCTCTTTATTATTTTACGTTTAATCTTTTCAATTTACTCCCCAGTCACAAAGCTCCATTGTGATGTAAGCAGATATATAAATATCTGCATAAGGAATTCGGATGAGCGTGTTTATGTGCTAGGTTTTTGCTTACGCTGTAAACGAATTTTCAGAAATCAATATATTTCCTATTTTTTTTATTTAATTAACAGGATAACTAAAACTTCTAAACTGCCGATTTTCATACAATCTTTCAACCTCTATTTTATTCCGCTTAGGGGTGCAATTTGCGAAATTTCTTCCTTAGTGCTCACTTACATAATATAAAGATATGTGCAAAATGTCAGCATTCCGCGTGGTCTCGACTGCCTTAAACTCTAGATCACCCAATCATCCTACAGATTTATGTATATTGATGAATGTAGAAACATTTCAGGTCTGAGGGATGAATTCGGTGCTTTCTACCCTTTAGTATTTAGTATGGAGGTTCGTCATTGTCGAAGATATTATAGAACCATCAAACTTTGTATTGGGATGATAGCGAACATATATTTAATCACCCGAAAAAACACTGAACGAGACAATTTTCGTTTTACGAAGAACAGTAACCGAAAATCAAATCGTGGACGAAAGCTGTAATATATTGTATTACAATCTTTTGCCCGCAGCTTCGCGCGCGGTTATTCAATCATAAAAATCACATTAGAAATCTCACAAATATCAGTATTTCTCTACTATATAATGGGTGTTGTTATACATACAAACCTTCCTCGGGAATCATCCTTCCTCATCATCATTCCATTCCATCATTCCTCAGGAACCTTCCTCTATCCATTTAAAAAATCCGTTGCGTAGTTTGATAGACCTACGCATACATAGGGACAGGAAGAGAAAGCGACTTTGTTTTATACTGTGTAAAGATATTACAATGTACAATATTTTATCGAGGGCTCCTTTGTTGTTTCACGATAGACTGATGTAATTAAACGGGAATCGATCCAGCCTTGGGAGCAGCGGCCTGGGAAAATCCCCTCCGCGAGCGTATTCGTGGAAAACTCCGCTACATTCCCGGTATTTTATCCCGGTAACAGTTACGTTTGGCTGAGTGTAGTAGGGCTGAGTACTCGGTTAGAAGCGCACTCAGCGATCCTTGAACTAGGTATTAATCGGCCGAGTAATCTGGTTCTAGCGCCGAGTACCTACTGCCGAGTATACGGTTTGAAATGTAATGTTTTCTAAATTAATGTTCCGATTAACATGAAGACTGTCTGTGGGAGTCTTACACAGATAAAGGAAAAGATCTTTCTACATGAAACAAACAATTTCCCTGTTGAATGAGCTCGGTGCAATTCAATGTGGTATACTCATTATGAAAACATTAAACATGAATATTTTATCCATTAAAAACACATCCTTCACAAATCTACATAAACTTAATACGTAGCCAACGTTAATGTTGATAGAGAAAACGGTTGAGAGAATTTTCCTCTCACATTCCGTGATGTTTTGGTTTTTGGAGTACGATGTACGAGGATAAATGTAAGTAATAATAGTAATTAGGACAATTACACACCCGATATTATAATTTAAAGCTGTGTGTATAAGGTAATTAATGATAATTAAAATCTGTGACTGTCATTTAGACTGTGTATAGCCATATCTATACATAAACAGGAACGCACAGCCTAAGCCACTGAACCTAAAATTTTGAAATTTTACAGATAGTTTCTTTATATTGCGTAAGTGTGCATTAAGAATAGAATTTTAGAAATCCCACCCCTAACACAGTAAAATAGACCTTGCAAATGATTTTAGATACATATTTATATGAGTATGCTCTTGCCTGCTAAAAAAATAATGCATTATTATGTATTAGGTAAGACCGCTTCTAATTATAAGGTGAATAAAACAATTATAATTGACTGGAAATTAAAGATAAAGGATGAATGGATACCTGTGTGTAATGCCTCTCTCCTCTAAATGCTTCATGCCCAACGCGACCTGGAGGGCGTAGTCCCGCATAGTGCTCCCGTCGAGTTGCAGCGCGGGCTCCGCCACGTAGTGGTCCCGGCCCCTCGGCTTCTCACTGTCCGCGAACAACTTTTCGTCTTCATCCTGCAGTGCTGGGTCTGAGTCGCTAAGATTTGTATATTCCGCTGCGATATAAATTGTACACACTATACTGTAATTTCTAAACATATTTAATATTCCTTTTTTTAAAACATGCGTTGTCAATATGCGATAATCTAATATTTCTCAAACGTAGTTTTCGGTTATCAATGTATGAACGGATTAATAAAATAACTAAGTCAACGAACTAATCAAATGTAGGCACAGTTATTCTACTAGGTATTCTGTCTAGATAAATATGGAGCTGAAAAGGCTTAGTAACAATATTAGAAACTATTAAAACAAGGTTACTATATAATGATTACATACAGTGTTTAGTTTAGATAATTTACTATCATATTCACCGACTATAATAATATTCATTATCACATCTATTCTATCGGCGCCTTCAAAGTTTCTCTTAATATGTCGATGTAATAAAACTTTGCTCGCGGCAATATGGCAGGCGCTACGGTTATTTAAAGTAAACGTATTAAAGTACCTACTGATATTAAACATGAGAAATACATTATTCCGATCTCAGGATACTTTCCTCTTTGTTATTTTATACAAAAAGGATTCATAACTATGTAAACCTCGATAAAGAAAAATGTTTTTAGTTTCATGTTTGATTTATTATTTCGCCCGTGCCAGTTGCTAGTCAGTGATATTTTTAGCAGTGCAAATGGTTATTTGTATTACATTTATGTCATGTATTCGTATGGGACCAATCAGCTAGATAATAAATCACACTCACTGTCAGCTTCCGAAGGTCTTCCGACCTCGCTGTCTGCCCTAGTCATCTTCTGCACTTCGATATTTCTTCTCCCTCTAGCAGCTCTCAGAAGACTCAGCAAGTCTCCTCTCGGCGCGTGTTCCAGGAGAGCCATGAACGGGGCTTGCTGGGTGCAGCAAGCGATCAATCGGATTACATGTTCGTGTGAGCCCACGTGTTTCAGCATGGCGATTTCGCGAAGGAAATCGTGCTTTTCTTCTTCAGTCGCGTGATCTGTTACAACGGTTGAAAAGTCACCTTACATACATTTAACAAACAAAAATAAAAACATTTACATAACGTTTTAATTAACTTCATGTGAAATGGTCAGTTCTGCTGGAGAGCATGTCAAGCTAAATTACTTCGAGAATAAATTTTCGGAAAAGCTAGACGAATTTTGATGGGACTTTTACTGAAATATCGATCAGTTTATAGGAGGCATAGTTTTTACATCGAACACATTTAAAAATATCTGTATAAACACGCATATTTAAATAAAAACTAATTAAGAACTGTATGTGTTATTCAAAAGCAATTAAGTTTCAAACGAACAGAAATCGTGTCTCGGGCAATTGAGGCAACCGCGTTGGTTACGACAGGAGCGTCGTCGGCGCCGGCGACTCGTCACAATTACAATTACATAAAGATGATCTAGGAAATGAAAGTCGGCGCGGCGTTCCGGGGTTATCCCGTTCGCGTTGGACACTTCGTGATGCATAAGATTGCTTCCTACGGTGCGATACCGCGGACTATGCACATGCCTCCGACTTAGAATCGTAGCCACGCACTGCATTGAGGCTGTACAATGCGCGTGACGGTCTGTCTGTCTGTCGCGTATTAACTAGTCATTCCAAAAAGCCATTTTATTTCCACCCTTTTAGTGGTCCACTACTGGACCGAGTCTCTTAGAGTGAGAGGGGTTTAGGCCATAGTCCACCACAGTGGCTAAGTGCGGATTGGCAGACTTCACACACCTCAGAAAAATATTACACACTTTATAACATCTCTAAGGTGTGCAAGTTTCCTCACGATTTTATAGCCACCGTTATAGCAATCTATATTTAAATTGTAGTTATAAATCGCTCCTAACTCGTGTGAAGTACGTGCCAGGATCGAACCCGGACCCCCCGGAGTGTGAGGCTGCATTTCAAACCACTAGGCTATCACTGCTACAAAATGCGATTCCATTAACTTTTCAAGTCACAGATGCGTAGTTAGTTAAACGCTTTCACGGATACTATTATACTCGTCAAATGGTGCGGGCTCGTCCGCGTCTGTCCGTGATATCACGCACATTGGAAGCCACATTTACGCGTTTGTTTTGACCCATTGGAATGTACGCTCCTAAGTGAGGAACAGGAAATGCGCACGTAATACACATTATGTGGACTCACTGTTGAAACAGTGGTTAGACTGGAGCAGTCGTGGATGCGATTTCCAAACTTGTCACATTTAAGAGTCATTTTTGACCGACTTCAAAAAGGAGGAGGTACTCAATTCGTCTGTGTTTTTTTTTATAAAGAGTAGCTTGTGTACAGTGAAATAAAGAAAATATTGTTTAAACAATTATCGTTTTTAACTCCATATACGTTTGTATATTATGTGTCCTTTCGCAGTACGAGTAAGTGCGTGCGGGGTTTTGAGCCCACAGCCCCAGATTGGGAGAGTTTCAGAACGCTATATTCGACTTACCAGTAAGCATTTTAGCAGCCACCGTGACCTCGCCGCCCGGAGTCTCCAGCTGCGCTAAGTACACGCGGCCGAAGGCGCCGCTACCTATCAGCGAGCCCAGGTGCACCTTCGCATGGCTCACCTCCCACTCGTCTCCGAGCTTCTCTTCAGTCTGTTTTTTTTTTTATAATATGGAAGTAGCAAACGAGGATGCAGTCCACCCGATGGTAAGTGGCTACTGCCGCCCGTGGACATTTGTAATCGACCCCAGATAAGATTAGATTCCGATCTCAGGTCGACCACAG
>DWQT01002173.1:0-14742 GCA_018244895.1 Myscelus amystis hages | reverse complement strand
AATTTTATCTGGGGTCGATTACAAATGTCCATGGACGGCAGTAGCCACTTACCATCAGGTGGACTGCATGCTCGTCTGCTACTTCCATATTATAATGAAAAAAAAAACAAATGTTTTTCCTAGGTAGGAATCGAATCCATGACCTGCGATTTAACAGTCAGGGGCTGTATCTATGAGACCGTGCCGCTAGTCAATAAATAGATTCAAATGTGACAATACAACCCACTCAGTGTCCACTTGAAACTGCCAAGGTGCCTTATTGTCGGTATGGAATCACGACGTTTGCTGAGGCTCGTCCATTGCAAATACTCATTGGGGTAGTATCAGGGGAGCGGGCTGTCCGCTTTAGACTGACGAATATATCTCTTCAATACGATTGACTTAGCTTTAGTAATGTTAGTAATTGGTATTGTATTCGTATCGGTAAAGGGATATCTGTATTTGTAAACATCGTAGTATAAACTAATAATAATAATAATTTATCTGGCTATCTTCCCTTAGTTATTATATGATAACCGGACTCCTGATAAACATGTACAGTTTATATATTTCTTCAATAGATATTTTTATTACACTTAGACAGAACAAACAAATGGGTTCGTCATAGAAATGTTTGTCCTACGTGGAATTCAAAGCCTCCAACTCTAGTTTAGTGATCTCTAACGTCTAAACCAAGTAAAATCTTTGTAAGTCAAGAATTGTTTTCTTATATTAACAATAATTATTATATTGATATAATAATTTATTATATTAATATCATGTTTCGAAGAATTCTTACCGCCCATCAGTTACTATCTGACTAATAAGTCAAAATATTTAGATCTTAGTCTCACTATACCGAGTTAATTAGTAAAATGCTAAGTTTCTAAACGAATACGTTAAATTTCTATATTTAACACCATTGTGATGTTTTATTCAGTGATAAATGCAAATTTCGTCTATAAAAGGGGTAGGTGGCTTTCGTCCGCGGTCGTCTGTGAAGTTGGCGAGGAACAAAGGGCTGCGAGCGGCGAGTAAACAAGTTGCAATAAGTTTCGCGAGTAATTGACGTCAACTCATTCCGCACCTTGCAGCCTTCGCACGCTAAATGCCTTTATACTGTGTTCTTATTGAGCGCAGAACAAAACTGTGTAAGTAGATAGTAAGTTCGTCTGCATTCTTTATTATTTTATTTATTTTGTAGTTGTAGCTAATTCATGGCTCATTATGAAAGTAATTATAATACGTTACGTTGTACACGTTAATATAAATTTAAATAGTTTGTAACCATCATTTTCTGACTATAAGATCGTATTTGTTAAATTTTTAATTATTAAAGTTTAACAGACCTTTAGAAGATTGAAGTTAACGAGAGAAAGTTGGTATTTGCGGCTAAAATAAGAACAAAATAAGTCTCTATCCATCTGAGAAAACAAAGTATGTTCCATAAAACCCGTAGAGTGAAATATAGGGAGGTAAATCCGCGAAATGACTGTGGCCCGACCACAGGCCATTGACTGTGGTCCGTGCGGAACGCCGCCCGCCCAATAACACGATCGCGAAGACAAATGACTACTTTGCATTGAGATATTTGCCGGCAGTTTTTATGGGCATAAAGGATTAGGTGACGTGTAGTAGTGAGCTAATGATCATGACGTGAGCATTAGAAAATAATAGGCTTATTTGCTGAAACCCTTTTAATGAATAGCAAATGTTTATATACACATGTAGGTCTTCATTCATTCATATTTATAAAGCTTTTATGAAGATAAGCCGTCAGTCCATCGTAACATGTTATAAAGTTCTGCAGTTTGCAGTATCTGATGAAGAGATTCACTTAAATATTGATCATTCTTAATACCTACTTATTGCTAAGGGCTAAGGGCTGTAATAAAAAAAAAAAAACAGAGAACTATTAACACTATTCTAGGTATTTTTCTTGGAGACACACGCAATTTAAGCTGGAGACAACATTTGTTTAGTGGTCATTTCAATCAAATTTCCCGACCGGAAAAAATCAATTAAGTCCACTTTGTGGGGATGTTGACTTTGTCTAATTGAAACCAAACTGCAATTGGCTAATGAATTGTACGGGTAAATTGGTATCAGTTATTGCTCGACATGAGATAGGTTTCATCTGCCTTTGTCTATAACACTTAACCCAGTATAAATAAACAACGGATGCCGTGCCAATTAAGTCTCTCTTAATGGTATTGTTTGGAAGCGACTCCGCGTAGTCAGGAAATATTTTATCCACAGTTTTATCTGGGCTTAAATTGGCTTTAGCTCAATAAGTTTGTCCATAATGTTATCACATTTGTTCCTAATCTCTTAAACCTTTTATGTAACTTATGTAGGTACTTATGGGAATTACATAGCTCTTTATAAGGTGGTCCAGTCCAATAGCAGATCTATGCTCGCGCATATATGTACATATGTATGTATATGTTGTGTTGTGTTGTGTCTAGAAATGTAGTATAAATTGCTTTATTATTGTTCAAAGCTTTCGTAATGACTTAGCTAATAATAAGTTTCATATATTTGGGAAATCTCAATGTCAGTCATAATAGCAGATTTTGTAAATATTCGTCATTTGATCCCAGTGGCGTATTATATGTTTTTATCGGAGCATAACTTTTTAATGAACGTTCCGGTTTGGAAAACCTTTGTGTTTGCTCGCTTAAAGCTCGGATATTCAAAAAAACTGAATAATTATTTGTAAATACGCTTCTTTAGGCAAATTTCAGAGCTGCCTCTATTTCAATTACAGGTACTGCAACTACTCTTATTTACTGTTGGAAACTAAACTTGAGATGCTTTTTTTAGATTCATTCTCTCTCTCTCTCTCTTATTTGGTATAAAATGCATTTGTTCATTTGTTATGCTTGGCGTCATTGAATATTGAAAATTAGACAAAGGCGCGGGAAGAATGGTGTCTCTTAAACCAGTTAGCATTGGCCATATTATTCGGTGGGCAACTCATCAGCAATTCAAATACTTAACTACCGCGTGGCTCGCTGAAGAGGGGCTTCTCTTTCGCATGACCGCTTTTGTAAATTATTTATTACTGTTTGGCCAGTTCATTCGGCCGCTTTGTTTCCCGGGAAACTCGGCACAAATGAAAATGCTCTTAATAATTTCGTCCGCTGAGCTTTTGTCCCATATTATTTCTTAGCGGCCGACGTAAATATCGGGAGTGCCTATTATTTTTTTGGCACGATGCTCATGTGGTGATCTCAGCAAAAGTTTTAGTTACAAAAAGAATAGTAAGAACCATCCAATGCAGTACAGGTCAGATTCTTCCGGAGTTTTTACATTTTACATTGTATTTTTTTGAATAAGATTAGATTTCAGTTAAGCTCAAAGGAATAGGTTTAAGTTCATTTAATAATGTGAAATAGTAGTAGTCCAACAGAAATGTAGCTATCCAAAACTTTATAGTGGATAATTATGTTAACACAAATGATTTACGCTATTACATACTTGGTATGTGCTTCAAATCTGCGTCTAATCGTAACTACCTAATATTCGAGCTTTTCAGATTCCAGTCTGAGAGGCTTCGCTGTGTCTAACAAGGACGAGCGCGGTACGTCTTTACGTTAATACAATTCATTAGCAGAAGTAGTAACATTGTAGTGGTCCTTGTAAGCTTTTACCTTACCTTATTCTAAAATAGTAAAAAATAATAGTATCCAAATTCATTGGAGTTTCGTTTTAAAAGGCACCAGTATTACAATTGCGTACTTTTTTTAAAAACGATCTAACTTCTTAGCCACACCCATTAATACACGAGGTATGCAATGAATGTTGGGAAACGTTCGTTAGTAATCTTTGTTAAGATTGTGTTTAAAATTTTCTCTACCCCTTAAATCTAGGTCGGTACCCAATCAATAAGCGCAGATATTTATGATAATAAAATATTATGAAATTATATGTTTCAATAAATTGATCAATAAAATAACTATTAAGCATAGATTGTAAAGTAGTATTTATCACCCTTGGCAATTTCTCAACAAATCCGCGTACAGCAATAGGATTTAAAGAGTTCTATTAAACAAAATAAGCGGACGTGATTGTAAAAATCAATTCAAGGTGATGTATACTTGTATTTCATACGTCAGTATGACGTTATATAAATTTTAGAATATAATTGAAATGATAAAGTTTATCTGTTGTTTCTATCCATGCAGTATATCCAATCACATGGGTGAAGAGTCAGCAAGAATTTCAATCACGAACGAGGCGAGTGAGACAAATTGCTTTGACATTGTTAGCGCACAAAGATTCAGACATGTTATTTCGCTTAGCTAGTCTGTGCACGATTGTAGATTCAAATAGCAACACTTCAGTTTACGTCATGCAATACGAACTGAGTGAAACTAGTAAGTGCTATACAACAACAACAACATAAACATCACGCCAGGTCCCTAACGGGGTAGGCAGAAAACACTTACTTTTCTGCTTTTCATTTCATTTCTTGCTTTTCTGTAAGAGTGCTATACACAAACACAAAAATCACTACGGATTTTTCTGTTATACAATTTTAATGTTAAAATCATTACATTGAACAATCTATGTAAAAAAATGCAATAAGTAGCTAAATAAATAGCTTCTATAATTTTTCTATAATTATGATAAAAATAAGAAAATAGTTGGATCATATTGGAAGGAAAAAAGACTTCGTTTTTGTGTGTGTATAAGATAGGAAAGGTTTTGTGTTTGATGAAACTCTAATACATTTTATATACAAAATTATTCACGTGTTCTTCTCGCCAATATTAAAGATCACACATATTCGACAGCAGACAGATAATGTCGTTTATTGTCGCTTATTGAAACAGAAGAGCCCTCTGTTACGAGATAATTGGAGATCCATATAAGGACATTAATAACACAACAGATATTAGAGAACGCTGCAGGAGGGACCCCTGCCGCTTGTTGTTTCCCCAAACAAGTATGCGCTCCTTGTCTCGAAATATTGTTAAGGAAAATCGAGGTGCTACGGCTTTAATATAGATATCGAAATTGTTGCCCCGAGAACCGACGGAGACGTCTTTGTCATGAATCAAATACATTTAACTGAACTTGTTTATTAATATTGTTTATGGCCTCGTTACATGTTTCATATTTAACATGATTTATAAATACATGTTATTAAATATCATTGTTTTTAACATGAAACGAAGTTAAAGGAATGAGTTTGTATGAAGAAATATTTTATTTGATTTAATCATTAACAGTAACATAATATTCGTATTATCTTTCAAATTCCTTTACTAATAAAATTGTAACTAAAATTATAAACAAAGATATCGTTTGGGATGTATCTATCTACATACATGTTTCAACGGTACTTAATCTTAAGGTACAAACTATGCGATATTGAATCACTGCAATATAACAGTAGATAATAATACGAATACGATTCTGTACTGCTTTATGATTGTGAGTAGGTATTGAATAAGCATTATAGTCAAATCTTGAAATGCGGATAGATTTTGATATGAACATAGCTATATTACTTGAATTTTCCCATATCCACAACAAGTATGGTTCTGCTCTGTAGCTATGTAATCCCTATTCGTATTTCCACTTGTAGCTTGAAACTCGAATGAGATTTGTTTAAGCATTGGAGCCTGCGTGTTGTACAAAGCTAAGCTAAATCAGACGTCAGTTTCACTGAACTCTTAATCACCCCACATCCTTTGATAAACTGAGCTTGTTACAAGGTGCACACCATTCATGCGATGTTTCATGTCGCTTTCTAATAGGTACGCATGAGGCTCAAGCGTCGGATAGTTAAATAAACGCTCGGCTAGAACTGTAATAGAGTAGTAGATGCACGAATTCTGTTCTATACATATTGTATGAAATGCTGTAGTTCGTTTTAGTTTACCATAACAGATCGTTATTGAAACTGAGGCTTCAATGTTCGTTGTGACATTTAAAAAGAGATGGTTCATTTTCTTAAACTGAGCAAAATAATAAAACAAAAAGATCTTTTGTGTTGGTTTCAAAAGCACCGTGAGTTTTTTTTAAAAAGAAAACTTAGAAAACGTAATCCGATAAAGTCGTTTGTGAATATTAAAGCCTTGAATTATACGGTCGGAATAATTAGTTACGTCTTGTGTTGGAGTAATATGTACAGGAATTTAATTCTGTCTCATTCTGGTTTTCTTCTTTCTAATTTATATTTCAATTAACATTTTTTATAAAGTTTGTAAGAGAGCGTCTTGGTTGTGTAAATTACTTTCTGGTTATGATATACACCTCGCATATATCTTTATAATGATAAATTAGTTAATTAATGTGCAAAGTATATTTAAATGTTACTATTGTAACTAAGATTCATTCGCAACTCATCGATTGTTATAAGGTGATTGATATTTCCGTGCTACGCCGTAGACAAAAATCGTAGCAGACATAAGCCACCCTCACAGATAGACGTTTGAAAGGGAAAGGTCTTTCAATTCGCTTTGTAAGCAGTCTTTTGCAAAAATAGTTTATATGTTTTGTGTTTGTAAGTATATATGTAATATTTAAGTTCAGAAAAATAAGAATACAGGATAATATAGGACACTGGCAGAGAAGGCGCTGAAATAGCAGGTAGCGGGTTAAACTTAAATTAAATCTGATTCTGCGATTACACACGAGTACTCGTATATTGTTTCTGTACTTTAGTGCCCATATGTCCTCCTCAGCATGCACAGAACGCTTATGTACTCTATTGTGGGTGCTTCGCTATTACAACCAATCCGAACCCTCTTCCCTCATTGGACTTACTCAGTCATTTTACTTAGAGTTTTGTACAAATATGTACATATACGTAATCTGTCAGGCTTATTACTTTTTCAGTCATACATATTATGTTCTTCCGCGTGTAATACGTAGTATGTAGAAAAAAATATATGTAGTTCAAAAATCAGATCAAAAATAATTTTAAAACGACCACCATCGACGATTCCAAGATATTCTCGTTTATACAAAAAAGTTCAAAGGAATTCTCGTCTAAGATAACTTATTAATAATGTTAATTGATTTTTTGATTACATTTTAAGTTGATTGAGAATAAAAAAATAATAAGTCCAATCTAATTTTCAAATATTAAAACTGTTTAAAAACAAAGCACCCACCCTGATAAAGCCAAAGAATAAGATTAATTTATTGTTAAAATTAATTTTGACGCTAAAATGTAAGGGGAGCGAAAGCTCGCGCTAATTGGATTAAAATTTTAGCACTCCTTGAAGCTGTGAGTATTGATTTTTGATTTATTCCTTTGTTTTAAAAATCTGTTGGTTTTTATGATGATTTGATTTGATGAGGCGATGTAGACATATAGATATGTACACTTGTAATGGTAACTACATGTTATCTTAAATTGTTAAACTTAAATAAAGCTTTACTATCATATTTACTATCACTAACTTACCTACATGTGTAATGAATTGTCTTCATATTATGTATGTTATATACATGTGTAATAAAAGTATGTTTTCATTTCGTAAGTTAGCCTAATGATAAATAGCAGTGTTAGCATTGACTTCATTTAGTTGGCATAAATTATGAACTTTGTTTCTATCATTTTTTTCTTTAGTTTCTAAAATGATTATTTATTATTTATAAAATAATAATTATTACAAATAATGACTTAAACCATACTCAGACCAATATTTTGTACTGAATTAATTAGTGCTATATTTTTTAGGATCCTCTTTATACCTGTTCTATTACTTTTTATCAAGAATGCATTGCACATTTATTGTGCCTGGTAATTCAATATAACGTGCTAATTCACTAAAACAGAATGCAATTGACCAAATGCGCGAAGCGTGAGGGAAATTAATCCGCCCGCTAAATTGTTATATGATTGCTCATCACCATAACAATGACATATACTCGTAGCTTTATACGTATTATAGGACTATACAGCGCAAAATTTCAATTTCGGATGTAGGCATAAGCCTGTGTGACGAAACGTTTCACGACATCAGTGACTTGTGAGTATTAACATCGTCATAAATACTTCTTTTCTGTGTTCTAGGAATATTAGTCTAAAAATAACAACAGTAAGTAAAAAAATAACCATCCGTTTGTCGTACTCATGAGGTGGCAGTAACCAAGGAAGTACCAATGTGATGTTGATGACAAACTCGATAACTACCGGAGATCTGATTCCTAGTGATCCCTATTCTTCGTTACAAAGCCACTGTTAAATCTTTTCCTTACGATTTTTACGTCTAACATTTCTCTATATTTTTTTTTGTATTAATTTACTTGAGACATTGTGATAATATTTCACTATTCATATTATATATAACTATTTACTACATACATAAAGCATTTCACCTTGAGTGAAACTGTAAGTTATGTAGCATGAGTATTAAAAATATAATTAAGATTAATTATTTTTTCGCTGTCGTGAGTACTCAAAAGAGTGTACGAGACTTTGTATGACAAATAATTTTACTTGACAACTTTGTAGAATATAAAGCGAGCTTTTGCGTCCCGTCATTATGTGCCGGTAAATCGAGTTTTCGGCGATATAGGATGCGTCCTATGCGGGAGGCTGGCATTCCCGCCTGCTCTATTTGCACACGTTTGAATGTCATTGTCAGAGTGCTAATTGCCTGCGACTGCACCTCCATGTCGCAGCCTGTATTTGCATGTATTAAAATATTTGCATCATTTCAGACACAAAGAAAGTCATTATTAATTACAAATAGGTTCAATTTTAGAATTATGAGAACAATGCAATGGAAGTGTTAAGAAGCTAAAACCAAACGATTAAAGAAATGAATCTCTTACTAGCGATTTTAAAGCAAAGGACTTTCTGTGTGTATGTTCAGGCGCTAGAAAATGTTCAAAACACTTGAACGTGATCGCGAAATGCATAATCCTGAATCACAATGGAATGCGTGTGTGGTATTTAAGTCTGTTAATTTCGTTCGCAGGCAGCAAAAATGATCGTGAAAAGGGAAGGCTGGCGGCTCGGACGGGAGAGGGCGCCCTCGTCGTTGCCGCAGCTTCGAATTAATTTTTCCACGCAGTTGAGTTCGAATGTGCTTCCGGCTTGAGTTGCTTCAACTCGAAAGCAAACTTTTCGTGTTTACATTACTTTAAATTCTTTTAACTCTTAGCTTTGCTCGTAATACTGTGCATAGTATCATTTGCAGTCTTTATTTATTTCTACTTTTAAGAGAAATGTTTTTGCTCTTTAACTTAAAGAAAATTACACTTCAAACACTTGTTAAAAATCCCCTGAATATTTTCCCGTAACTCGTTAAAGATTAAACCGATGGTGTAATAAAATTTCTTGTTTCGTTTTATTCTGTAAGGTTTTTCGTCATAATACAGTTTTAACACGACGATGTCTGTAAAACGTAACAATATTTGGGGACAAGTTACGTTCGGCCCTCAGATCCCAAATTAGACATAGCCTAGTTGGGTAATCAATAGAAACAGCCCATAAATTACAAAAACAAATTTCTATTAACATCCTTATATAGACAATGTTGCACACATATAAAACAATATCCATGCTCAACACACATATAGATGGGAATTGAATTCAGAACGCCAGGATTCGCTTCTGGTTTCATTACAAATCAAACGGGCCAATCAAAAGCTCTGCAGCAAACGGATTACCTACCTTATTGTATTGATGGTATACATAACATGTCACAGAAAGACGTAAAATAATTTTCGTGTTGTTATTACCACAAAATTGCTATTAACATAGAAAACGTTATGGCAAATATGATTTAGCGGCGCTCTATCAAAGGCTAATTGCTCAATACTACGAATGAACACAGCGCCCCAGGCGTCCTTTGCTTATGCTATCCGAAAATTAACAGACGTATACGCTGGCGTAAACATGTTAATAAAACACTTTATGACAATCTGACCGAGTTAAATTAGCTTAGTGCTACTATATCAAACACACACACACACACACACATATAATATATATATTGTCGTTAGGTATGTTATTTTATTGGGCAAAAAAACACAGACAAAGCATCGGTTTATTGAATGTGTCTTCATATTGGGTTCAGTATAAAGGAATCCTAAGCGCATGACGTCAAAACGTTGTAAACATTGTCGCTCTTAAGTGAATGTGTCAACATGCAATTTCACTTTCCAATTTACAAGGTAGCGAAGCTTTGTCTCCTCGCCCTCTGATTTTACGCCTTTCAATTAACCAGTAATCATACACGCCCCGGGAACCCTTTCATTAACACTGTTAATGAGTTTTCACCCTTCGTCGAATAGTGGACATCGGAGCTTTTGCAGACTACCCCATACTTTATTTTGTCTTTTTCCCTCCATCCAGACGGATCGGCAAAAAACGGTTTATTGAGTAAAGATTGCTTAATTGAGCCAATACAGATTGCCGATTCACTTTTTCAAACCTCTATTAACTGATATTTAACGCGCGACTTCGTCTGCATGAAATTAATTTTCTTTTATGATATTGTAAAAGTATCATTTACTGTACTTGCGCGGAATATTCCTAAAAACCTTATGAGCTCTACTTTTAAGGACAAATAATCGATCGGGATTATCAGCCTGTTTTACGTAGATTTAATATTAAATAATATACTGTATTGTATACTTTAAAATATCTTTGTAGATAGATTGTAGGGAAGTTAAGCCTGATAGAACAAATAATTGGGTATAAGGTAATTTTGATTATCGATATCATTAAAATTATATTTTAAAATCACCGAGAAGTAACAATTATAAAGGATTCATGACTATAGGACAGTTAATGATTGATAAAAATATTAAAAGTCAAAGTTCGCGTTGCGATCGGAGACGTGCTCGTTAGTGGCAACGGCCGCGGAACGGCCGATGTCTAAGACGGAATATCGTTATTTAAAAAGAGGTATTTTTAAAATATGCCTATTATCAAGAATGGCGTATGTAAAGCTACAAACGCCAGTCACAACTACGACTATTTCTCAAAGATTTAGATAGAGACAAGGATATTTTACCGGCTACGGTCGATTTATCTTTTTTAACGCTTCGACTTTCATGAAAATCGTCATACATCGCTCGTTTATTACACGTACTAAGGTACAACATTGTTATGTACATATGTATACAATTCCTGTTGATTTTCTAAGATATTTAATCAGCTAATTTTAAGCTTCATATACATTACACTTTTTTTTTACATTACACTAATTTAAGCCTAGCTACGGCTACGGTGAGGGCATAAGGTTTTATCATAAAATAATAAACAATTGAAAATTATTATCATTTAATGTGATTAATGAGAACAAATTTGGAAAAATACACAAACTGCACACGTTTATAAAAAAAGTTATACAATTTGTTGTGTCGTCAGTCTTGCCGCGGTATAAATTGACTGAAATTTGAAATAGGCCTATAAATGAATACAACTTAGATTTTATCCACTAGTTATATTGCATAAAATATTCGGAATTTTGGGACTGTAGTTGTCACGGATGTATCAAAAATATTAATAAATAATGTTATAACAAACGACAAAAGTATCTTTTCCATCATTTAGAATTACAAATGGTAATATTTATAAAAACCTAGTACTGAGCCAATCTAATATCGCCCTTAAAACTAAACTACATAACAACTGTACACCGTTATAAAGTACATAAACTAACTTACGAGCAATAAGATAATGGTAATACATATTTAATACCCGTCATTAATAAATAAGAGTATTTGCGCAAGAGAAAGACTTATGATGTAAATTTAATTTTATAAAAAATTGGTATGTAGCCAATTTTATCAAATATTAAATAACTTTTGAGCATTTACGAAAATATTAAAAAATGTGTTACTTTCATAAATTTCTTTTCATAATACAATATTCTCGTACTTTACATTGTACACATGAATATTGCAAATTTTAAAATGGTTTTCATTCTTTCAAACAAAATTCTTTGCTGAACATGAAGCGTAAACCGGCTTCATTTTACGGCATATTTATGTATAAACATTCCAACTATTGTATTAAGCGCGGGCGTCGAAACTACATTTGCCAACCCTCGCGTTATCATTTGTAGGTATGTATTCTCTTTGGCACGAAATGTCAATTTTTATGAGTATTAGATGCCCGAGTATTACTTACAACAGACTGTCGTATTATAATAAGAGTGGATTTAATTAATATTCACAAATTCATTTACATATGAGATGATTTGTTAATCATCATTTTAACAAAAAGTTACAATGATTCACATCGGCGATTATTTTTAAATATGTCGAGAAAATATACATTTTTTCATAATTTATTAATCCATTAAATAGAAAAAAAATATTAAATAAGTCCCCTTTCATAAAACTTCCTAATGGGTAGGTGATGCAAGGTACTAGAAATGTAATGGCTGGAAATTTCATAGTCTTGTTTCAAAAAGCCTCTGATACTTATATTTTTAGTGCTTTTTAAATTGTTAACTTGTGACGCAACCTGGATATGACGAGTAGCACAAAATGTTTCATTAGATAATAGTTACTTAATATTACTTCACAATATGCCGATTTTGAACAAATAAGATTGAGTTGAACGCCTGCGGACAACTCTTTAATAAGCTTAGAACAGTCAATATTACGACTGTTTTGGTTCAGAGGGTATTTTTGTTAAGTTACAATGAATTTCATCATAAAATATAAATAAATTAGGTAATTGTGTTTATTATATATCAAAATATAGTTCACAACTCTGTACTCATCTCCGCGGCCCTGGCCGGTCCCCCGCCGCGGGCCGACAGCGACAAGGAAGAGTTCGCCGCCCCGGGTGGCGAGAGGGCTGCGTTCAATTGCTCTGCAGCCTGCGTCCAATTAAAGCGTCATGTAAAATATTCTACTGAACGACGCGAAATGCTCTCTTTAATACAAACATTAGCGACAATCGAGTGCTGATTACATACATACAACAGAAACAAATTATTAACAAAAAATAATAAATACAAATAAATAATATATCAACCGTGGGTTAGTCGGCCCGTGTTAGTGTCCGCTTCTAATTAATAGACAACGATGCATCCACAACCGCCTTCAACCGCATGCACTAATACTAACACACAACATAGAACACGAGACGATGCCGGGCGAGACAACGCCTCCGCGCGCCCGGGGGCGGACGATGCGTGCAGCAAACGAACATTCCGCTACGTGAGGGACACAAAGTGGCGGACCCGGGCAGGCCTTACTTACTGCGTGCTTTCTATGAGAGGTTTTAGAATAATGTCGAGTGTGTTGTCGTGTCGCAGGTGCGCGCGGTGCGCGGGGCGCGCGGCGGGCGCGGGCCGCGCGTGCGTGCGCGCCACGTTGGCGTTGCAGTCCCGCGCGGGGCGCGCGGCGCGGCGCGCCAGCGAGCCGCAGTCGCCGCCCACTATGTTGTTGTTGCTAGCATGTCTCTGCGTATCCCAATCACACACGCGCGCGTCAAACTACCGGTGCACACCGTACTTTTTACATACATACATACAATAGTACGATCCCTATTAAAATTATAATATAAACGTGTAGGTGGCGAAACGAGGCTGGTTAAATTTTTTTAACATTTCCTATTGTTCCGCGGAGGATAGTTGAAACGTTTATTGAATTCATTGCCAATTTGGAAATTTCCCGTTTCTTTAGTTGTAACAATGTTTAATACTTTTAACAAACCTCATTCTAATATGCCGTAATCAGTATTCCCAATAGTTTCGATGCAACTTACTACATTGGTGAGATTCCATAGAAATGCAATAACCAGAAAGGTAATAGTTTTATTTCGCTATTTGTCTATTTCAGTAAGTGAATAAAGCTACTGTAACACCACGTAACTAGCAAATAAAGCCCCGAGAAGCATTTGAAGTGATAACAAAATAATAATCTTACTACTTTTCTAATAAGTATTGTCAGTATGGTACTACACTACTGTGGTAGTACAATATTTAAGTAATTAATGTGATATTGATAGGAGAGTAGTATTTATATAAGGATATTTCATTATACGTAGACGATTAGATGTACTCGTGTGATGAAAATGTCGCTAATGATTTTAGGTAGTTTGTAAAATTGACATGATAATAAATAACGTTATTGAGCAGCTGTACACGTTAAACTCGAGCGAGCCAGAAACAGGAGCTGGATTAGTCCGACGGCCCTCGCGAGCCAATTTAATTCTCAGATTATCATTTTACTTCTTAACAAATACTTTCTCGGATTTCTTAATTTATTTCAAAGACGCTACCAATTTTATACATTTTTAAAAATAAGAGCGCAATTTTCCTTGAACGATAAGAAATTTGATTTGATTGAAAAATTTCTCTGCGAGGGTTTCCTACTTCAGTTATAATACATTCAATGCGACAAGCGTTTAGTTAATATGATTATAATTTTGATCGGAAAATGTACATAAATTTTACGAATTTTACGTTCAGTTACTTCATATAGACGCAATGTTAAGTAAGTGGAACGTTGAACGCTTAATGAAATATGTCGATATCAATAAAAAAATTGCAGTGAACGTATCGACAATCGTTTTTCAATTGGTATTTAGAATTGGGGAAATGTAAATTGTTTCCTCGAAACAGGAAGGACGTTACGGTTCAATCGAAGGCCGAGGGCTATCGGATCGCGGAAGGATGTTAGAAAGCGAAGCGCCCACTCACGAAGAGAGAAAAGCCATCGGCCGGATGGGGGCAGTGGCGGGGCGCGGGGTCGCGCGGGCGGCGCGCGGACGCGCTGTCGCTCGCCACCGACAGCAGCGAGCGCTGCGAGCCCGAG
>DWQT01002172.1:0-14742 GCA_018244895.1 Myscelus amystis hages | reverse complement strand
ATCAAATGCATAGTTTACGAGTCTATAAATGACATACAGAAAAACATTCATTTTTATATATTATGATACTGAACTATTGTCAGTGGTTTCGGCGGTTAAATATTCAGTGAAAGTATTTTTTTTTCCTCAGAGATTAAGATGAGTAACATAAGGATTAATATAGCATTTTGTTTTTTTTTAAACGACAAAATTTCACACATTATTATTAAGGAACAATTTTATACAATTACTCTAATTGAGAAATATTTATCTTTACAAAGACCGAAAGACGAAACGAAAACGGAAGAACTTAGACGAAAAGAATCAAAACAGTGTATCCCAATTCAGTAAAAAAATATACTGGCCGAATTGAGAACCTCCACCTTTTTGAAGTCGTTTAAAAATTATCTACTTCCTTTATTATTGGTGTCAAAACATTTTAAAACATCGGCACGAACCGCCGACACCAAACTGAATTTCTATTCCCAAGATAGCTGGATACTCGTGGCCGCATTGAAACCCGTTCTAGCTGAAAGGCTGTTGTGAAGAGACTGTGAATATTTCAATGAAGATGGAAGACTTTGGTGTCGCCGGGTAATGGTCTCGGCGTCGAAAGGGACAGTCGTGTGAATTTGCCGGTCACACGAAATTACTCAAGCTGTCATTGAGGTTTTCAAAGAGACTTTTTTAATAGAGTGTGGCGAATTGACTCAGTACTATGTGTCTCTTCTCTTCGGGATCGCATATCTTTATTGTACCTTCAATATTATTTTACGTACTCTGCATTGAATGGAGCACTGTTTAAGCGTACAATTTTTCTTTAACTTCTTTGATTTAGAGCTATTGATATAATATAGACTGTACAGGCGTCTACTAGTAAATGTAAATTAATTTTTCACCTGGAAATATTGTCACTATATCCCCCAGCCCATACCAAAACATAAATAAATAATTTGGTCTATAAGATGATAAGGGCTTTTAAATATCTCCCAGTTTATGAATCGATTAATATCTCGAAAGGAACCATCACAGTATCTCTGAAAAATGCCGGACCATTTAAATTTTAATGGAAATGTCATTAAAACGTCCTAACAGTCCACATACGACGTCGAATGATGGACGCCCTATCGCGTTCGCAGTCATAAAATTCATCGCGGAAAATGATCCCCATTAAAACGTCAGCGGAGATACGAATTTAGACAGCTGATTATGCTTCTTCTTTTGAAGTTTTTTTTTTCGCTACTCCCGCGGGCCGGTAAGGCGAAAATTAATTTCGGTAAAATTGTTAGCTTACGCCGCGTCTATTTGTTTTATTCCATGAAATGTTATGCCTTCATTTAACGGCCGCGCGAACAGTGTGCCGCCGGATGCGATGTTAATTCGCTGATTGGTCTCGGGCCGGCGGAGGCTTCGAGGGACGTTTTAAATTAATGTAATTAGGCGAAGAGCTCTATGATATCCGGCTACCTGATGATTATTCTGGTGCGTAATTAAAATTTTTACATAATAATGATATTTTCAGCAACTTCAATCGTGACCCTTTACCCTCTGTTAAATTACGAATTTAAGCATATAAGCTAAATGTATCAATTCTCATAAGCATTATGTTGGATGGGAGTCGAATCCACAATCACCTAGTAGTCATGTACCTACACTAATCACTTGATCATCTAGTGAATCACATATTGATAAATTAATATTTACAGTATAAAGGTATTGATAAAAAAATATAAATATCTAATGTTCCCAACTGACCAGCTGCTGAAGGAAACAGAAGTAATCCTGTACAGACCATACTTGTAGCGGGTACCGCCGCTTCCCGTCGAACCGGCCCGTCCGCATTACCGGTATGTATGTGGGTTAGGAAGCGAAATCGATTCCTTACACGGAAACATCTTGTGGCATGCATCTCGTCGCCGCTGCGGCCTGCATATTGCATAATCGGTATTTTTTTTTTTCAATACATAAATGATGAGAAAAATTCAACTCCAAATATTTTGCTTAGTTTAAGGCTCGAAGGCATTCTGTTATTAACAAGTTATTAGAAGATTTTCTAGATTGGTTTTTTTTTTGGAAAAAAAATTTGAATACGTAAACTAGCACTGTTTATTTTAACAGTCATAATCTAACTATGATAATATATGTATGTATGAATATAAAGTTGAAATTTACCAAATGCTATTATCGCATAAGCGCTTCGCTGAGTTTACACGTAAATTACAACTTTTTTCGTTTTAAACTTACCCCGGCAAATACCGTGTCCCCGAATGTTGCCATACGAAAGTCGCGTCACGTAATTTCTTTGACAAAATTCAACTGCACACTACGGTGTACACGTACGATCTTTACACTGCACGACTACGACGTTAGCAACACTCAGTAGCCACGATACGATTCGGGATAGACAAGAATGTCGGCATTGCAGTCCGGGTTGTGAGGATAGCTAGGGATATTTGGTGCACAAGTCTTTCTGCCTACCCTATATTAATTATAGTGAATAACAATATATTTATGTATTTATTCTAACAGACCTGTCGTGCTTCGTTGAAACAAATAGAAATAGAAAGGAATATGACAGGCTTGTAAGTACAGAGATTTTTGGCACTCGGTGCTGTCAGCCTACCCCGTTAGGGATCTGGCGTGATTGTATATTATAGCTATTGTGCTATTTCCTATTAAACAAAAGGATTACAAGGAAAAAATAAAATAACAAGCTCAAATAGCAAGCGTTAAACAAAATCAACTACATTAGATCGTGTCGTGGTCGTATGTTTAAATATTGTTCTCAGTGTAAACTAATTTCGTTGCAAGTTGGAAGTTTTATTGGGCGTGTTAATTTCACGACTCGTCGTGTTATGATGAAAATCGAAATTCGCGCTCCGCTTGCGACCAAAGCGCGATCTGTGCATTGCACGCGACTTCTAGGTCATTGCATCTCATTAATATACCCCATGAAGGGTTTTTAAAGTGAACACTTAGGGCCGATGAAGGTTGAATTACTGGGTTAGATTTTTTCTTTTATTAATCATTAAAAAACTCCTCTGCCATTACAAGAAACTGCATTGGAACGATAATAAACTTAAATAAATCTTTATTTGTCTTTAATTTAAGAGTGATAAATAAATCAAGTAAACATATTCAGTGTGTGCAGTAGAATGACATTTAAATTAAGTTAATTCAAACTAATTCATGTAAATAGTTAAAACAGTTCATTTATGCACACACACGTACAATGTTTTGACCTTTCCTCTCGTGTTCATCCCATTTCTCACACCAAAGTCACGCTGTCAATGACCTCACCTAAAATGTAACCTTTTAAGAAGTGTGTTTAGACTAATTTTCATCAATGGACGTGTTTTGTAAATATAAAGTCAACACAAAACGGTGACTAGTAAAATCCTTACGCGATTAAATTTAAAGTTTCAAGTTTGCGTATAATTTAAAATGAATCAAAATTGCTCTTACTAAATCCTATTCTGGATTTCATTTTGTCTCGCTCTGTTTTCTGCGGTAAAGTAGGATGGACAGTGGCTAGGGAGGCACTCACCGATCTCGTGGACATCTGCAACCAACACCAAATGGGAAATATTGAAAATATTCCGGTACATTAGCAATTAATTTTTACGTACACGGGTCACCCATTCAATGACTGACCTAGCATTCAATCCAGCAGATGGATTGCGAATTTTTACACCGCGTCATCACGCCCCGTGTCCTCGTAAACGCGGTGTTATTGCTGCCCATTATTACAGTAGGTCTTTCATTTCTCATTTACTAATAGCCCGTTCTATATAACTATCGTCGGTTATGAACACTATCAAGGCCGTCGAAACTGTTTTTCGTTTATTGCCGTCCGTTCCATCGATTTTGTCACGATATAATGGACTGATACATAATTTACATTGAATACTCGACGGGTCTCTCTGTCTAGCGGTTGGAGAATATGGCTGTTAAATAGGGCGTCGTGGGTTCGATTTCCGCTCAGCACGAACGTTGTGTGATGAGCACATGTCCATCCATATTAATGACAGACAGATTGAAAGAAAATAAAATCATTTATTTGCACGAATAAATTAATAAGGTATGTGAATTTTACAAAAAAATATGCAATTTTATAATTCAACTAAATTTCGTACATTGAAACGGGTTTTGTCGCCGGAGGCTCGTGAATCGTACCATATCCAACATATTCCCATCGGCCACCTTCATATTGATATTACCGCTTAACTGAAAACTCGGCTGCATCGCAAGCAGCTGTCGCTCCCGGCGGGCCCCGGGCTCGCTTGCGAGACGTGGCTCTGAATACTTATAACGATATAATTGTTTGACGAGGATTTAAATCATTTCTATTCGCTTAAATATGTGTAGTCGTATAAAGACTGTGAGCGCGGGGGTTAGGAAGTGACGTCACAGTTCGAGTGACACAACTTTTGGCGCGAAGAAGCGCGGGCGCCGGCTGACAGTTGGGTTTTAGGCGGGAAAACGGATGTAGTTGTTGGGTGGGTTGGGTTACTTATAGTGTACTTGTCAAATGAATGCTTGTGATTATTTAATTATATACTATATACGAGTATGTATGAATGTATATCTCTCTCGAACGCGCTAAAGGTTTGAATAATTTCTACTCGAATTGGCAGTAATTATTTTGATCGAAACGGCTAAGATTTAATACGTCTCCAATTGAATAAAAATTTTAATATGACACGAGATTTGAATGTTCACTTACCTTATTAAAACGTTTGTACTGAAACTTGCCCTTGTACACTCCTTGTCTATAAACGAGCAAGGTCTCTGGAGGCTAATGTCACGGCCAAGACAATATTTGATATCGAAATCAGAGTCTAGTACTAAATATTTCGCGGACCACTCTAGGTTAAGGCGCCTTTAACACGAATGTTATCTCTTATCAAAGCATTATAAGGTTCTATATCTATAATTAAAGTGTGCGTATGCCCTGTATGTGATATCACCAAAATAGCTATTACAGCTATCGGCCAAATTATCCGACCCAAGAATTTCAAAACGTCTTAAGTATTCATTTTGTTCTATTTTCGTTTCGACATCTGCATCGTCTTCATCAGCATGGTTTTGTAATTTCTATATACTGTCTTTTTATTAATGAATTTTCCTCCAAAAACGCGTATGCTTCACGCGATTCTTACTACATTGACGATATTCATAATTTCGCGCAATGTCACAATACAAATTTAGCGCGTGGTCCCATCATGTTTTTATTTCGACTCCACCCGCTCGCGGCAAATGGCGCTGCATCAGTCACGCGGCTGTCAGCGCTCTGCGTTGTCAACTGGTTGATTTATTGCCGTTGAAATAACCTCTCCTCGCGTTGTTCACTTAGCAACGACAAAGGGTGTTATTGGTTTTCATGATACCACCGTAATCACTTCACTACTCTCACTGGCCTCGTGGTCGAGTAGTTAGAGACCCTGACTGCAGAACCGGAAGTCGCCGGTTCGATTCCCACCCGGGACAAACATTTGTGTGTGCAGCACATTTGTTTGTTCTGTGTTTGGATGTATTAAAAATATCTATGTATGTAAGCATTATATCATATGTTTATATGTATGTTTGTCAGCTGTCCGATTACCATAAAACAGGCATGAAATTGCCTAATTTGGAATCAGATAGCCGTGTGTGGTTTGTCCTAAGATATTATTATTATTATTATATTCCTTCAATCGTATTATACGGCACCAGCTATAAGTACTATTTCGTCTATTTCTCATTGTACCTCGTTATTTTCTTCATTCCCATTGAATCCTCCTTTTCCATACGACGAATTGATTGAATTATATTTGCTTAGTCCACAAAGGTCTTGTTTCAGTTTATAATATAATCGTATTATTGAACGACCTTCATGTAATTTCATCCATTTCAGCAAGTTACAACATAAAATATTTATCGTTTTATCTACCTCATCTTTTTTTAAATACATTGCGAAATATCTAAACGTGTTTTCTTACTAATGCTTTACATTATTTATTAGATACTCACTACTCCTATGCGTCTTAGTCGGGATTGGTTGTGCTGTTCTAGATTCTGCTGTTTCATTCATCAGCCTAGCATTTCCAGCGCATGTAAATTCGAAACTTGCCAAGTTTTATGTATTACTGTTTTGAAGTGGGCGGTGAGCAATTTGCATACACGAGCTTCGTCTTAAACTGGTGCAGATTATGCTGATGCGCTTAAAGTTCGCTTCGGGCCGTGATAATGGTGAATACCTTCGCGCCTGGTTTCCATGAGCGGTATGAATAAACTGTTATCAAACTTTAGGTTAAACTTTTTATGACACTGCAATTTTTGCCACGATATATAAGAAAATGACAAAGACGTTTATTTGCACAAATGTGGGTACATTTAAAGATTATGAGTTCAATCCATATTTGGCCTTTTACGGCGTACAAATTTGCTTATGACTATAGTAGTTACATACTTCTACTTAGTTATTACATTAAATTTAAGTTATATTTGAGTAGAATATTTAAGTTCCAATATAATGTGTTGTTTTGGCAAATTAGAAAGTATTATTGTGACACTTGATAAAATGATCGATAGATTAACTAAATGTTTGCACAAAAAGTTCTTATTGCAAATGAAACTTTAAAGCTCATGCAAGACCATGAGAAATACAGAAAAATGTGAATTGTTCAAATTTTATCGTGAAACACTTCCATTTCGCATAATATTAAATTCCCCACTAACCAAGACAGGCGTAGTTTATTATGAGAATCTCATATCGTTTTAATGCACTTATACGATATCGGTTGGCGGTCTTGCGTGGAATTTTAATTAGCCATACCCGGTCTCTCGGTATTGCTAGCTGAAGCGGATAATAGTGTTCACCCGGTTTAATGGTGTGGCTGATTAAGGTGAATAAATATGTCATACAAATTTGATGCGCTTACACTCGCACGCACGCATGCACGCACACACGCACGCACACATGTACACGTACACACGCATATACACATACAAATACACACACGCACACACACACACACACACACATACACACACACACACACACACACACACACACACACACACACACATAGTCATACACAGAAAGTGGCGTTAACTTCTCCGGGAAGCGTTTGTCTGGAAACTCCTCGTATTTTCTAAGTTAAGAATAATTTTAAATGTGTTGCAATGAATGCGTTATGTTAAACGATGAAACTTTACATAACCATACATTATGTAGGTAACGCTCAGATATGTATGTAGGTTCGCTTTCGATCGTTTTTAAAAGATCATTAAAAAGAACATAAATGTTTAAAGCCACAGGTGGGCGCGCGGAGGCTGAATTCTGAACGGTTAAGCTAATATTGAAAAGCAGCGATATCCTCTAGTTGTTCGTATTTGAGTCTCTCGCCTCGAGGGTCTGGGTTCTAATCTTGTCATGCACCTTAGAATTGTTACGTGCGTTTCCTAACATAAATGACTTAAAACATCACAAGCCGTATCGATGAAGGAAAACATTGTGAATTATATAAAAATATATTTTCCGAAGTGCTTGAAGTGTGCCGTGGTATAGCATGGCAGATCATGGCCTAGATTCTAGAACCTAGGCTCTAGAACAATGTCGCCGTGAAAGGAGACCCAGGTGAAATAATAAAAGCGACGGAAAAAACTAACATTGTTTGAATTATAATTTACGATAGGTACTTGAATTATCTTTCATTTTGCGAATTCGATACACTTAATACTGAAACCATCGACTTCCCGGCCAAGAGTTTCCCAACGCCGGGGCGGAGGCTTCAAGGTTCACGTGAAGCGAGTTGACTTCAACTTGGAAATTTTCATTGTTGTTTCGAAACGAGTGATTTAATTAAATCAGAACATTTCGCGCTTTACATGCGATGTTTTCTACTTCAAGGGTGCTTCTCTGTTAGTTTGTATTAAGTTGTATTCGAAAAGTTAGATCTTTGTGAATTTGTTTCAAAGATTAGCTATATAAATGTATTATACGTTAGATTGTATAACATTGTTATTAATTATAATTTAATGATAATATACGTAATGTTATCTATTTATTAAGTTTCTGTCAGACTGACATCATATCTTATAGGGTTTAAGTTTTAATTAACTTTATTTTGAATGCTATTTTATTTGATTAATCCTATGACTGTCAACTACTGTATATCCACTTAATGTATATTATGTTTTATGTGATATACTACATGAGTGTCATGATGTAGAATTGAAACCATCTCATCGATTATATTTGTGAATTATTGTCAGAGACTGTGCTGTATCGAGGTAACTTCCCGGAGATTTAAGTTTCCAACTTTGACGGCGTCGTCGGTGGGACATATTGCAGTTTTGGACAGTGTTTTGACATACATATACGATGAGTTTAAATCACTCGTAGCAAAAGAAAAAAAATAATAATATTAGTCCTAAATAATAGATTGAAAAAAAAAGGAAATATCAAATATAAATCGATCTTCAACCCCCAAAGACGACCGCATTAACCTTTATAATCTCAACGAAAACATTTTTAAGCTTGAGCGACATCCAACAGCCAGCGCAAAGTGTAGATCGCGAACGATTCATAACCCTATTCCCTAGGAAACACGGTCGAATATCGCTCGTCGATGTCTCGACGAGAAAAAGCAATTAATCATACCAGGACAACCGGGCGTGGTGTTTCATAATTACCGTCCTCTGTTTCGTGGCGGGTTTTTTTGACAAATATCCCCCCCCCCCACCTTGTAGCGGTTTGTAAACAGATCAGTTTGCAACTAAATTCGCTTAGTTGTGTAAGAGCTTACGTGTCTAATTCTAATAAATGTTGCTATCTCTCGACACGATTTGAACAAACGTTTCCTCCGATTCGCTTCAAATGCAGACACGTGAAGAATGAAACTCCCTGCATAGTCTAATTTTCCTGATTCTTTGGATTGCCAGTTAAGCAAACGTGTTACTTGTTAGACCGGACCTCACTTGCCACTTGCCTCTGCCCTCGTTATAAAGAGTGCATTTAAATCCACGTAGATCAATCGCGACCTAATAATCAAGAATAATATTAATTTTAGAGACAATTCCGCACACGGCTGAAACGAAATAAGGATATATATTTGTACGCCGTTAAAGGCAAAATATGGACTGAACTAATAATTCTCTAATTAGTAATTTCTCTTTGATATAACGCTCGTGTCATAGACCACATTATTGATAAACATACATATACATGTATGTAGCTATTTTCATGACACTTAATCGTGGGTATTAAACAACAAGAGTCTCTAAACAATAGACTAAAAAACACCGGTTGTGTAGTTAATATATAATTGATTATCATTTTGTTTACAATTCCCTTAATCCAACACAGACAAAGTCAATTGACTAGAAACGCTATGGCGAAGATGCCGAACGGAATTACCAATAAAAATAGAATCCATCTCAATAACAATCTTAAACAATGTCGGCTATTTATAGGCCGATACAATTGACAATGTTTTAGGGGGGAAAAGGGCGAACACTTAGCGAAATGAGTTACCGAAAAAGAAATTTTAATAGGTGCGTAAGTACGGACAGCGGAAAAGGAATGTCATAATTTTTTTTTTTTGTAATAACGAATGTAATAATTGGTCTCTTGGTCTACTGGTTAGAGAATAATTGTTGAACCGCAGGCAGCTCGTTCGATTCCCGCTCAGGACAAAACACTTGTGTCATGTACTCATGGAAATTTGGACTGTTTCTATTTCTATTTCTAAATAGCCGTGTGTGGATTCGATCCAATTAGCGTTATTATTATTATTAATGTTCACATGACTGTTACGATCGCTCTTAGCCTTGACGCGAATGTAAATCGCTAACGCTCCGTAGAGAGATAACCGACATGGAAACCGCTCGCCTCTTGTACTCGTACATTCTATGTGTGTTCGTTACGGTAATATTTTATGATTATCGAAACGATATAACAGCGAAACGTTAATGGTTAGCATTTACCCAATCGATTTGGAACAATTTGGTCGAAATGCTTTTCGCAGCCCACTGCTGGGCGACGGTTTCGAGTTTTGCATGTATGCAATACTAATAAATTTAAAACTTAGCACAGCATATTTTTGTAAATTCCGATGATTACACTTGCGAAATGGTTTCAATTTGTTTCCTCCAATTTGATCCAATCGTCCAATGTTACATGACAAAAATGTTAATTAAAAGCGTATTAGCTGTAATATGTCGAAATGACCTGAGCGAAACGCAATCACAATATGGCGTCATTACACGTAACGCCTTACGATGTTCGTTACTGCTTGCTCCATCTATCGGCTGATCGATGGAACTCACTGCGTGTCAATAATTCTTTAATGTTGTAAGATTGTTGCGTATAATGTTAAAAATAAAAAAAAGCACTTGTATTATAATAGAAATTAACGTGCAATAATAATCATATTACTGCTATATACATTTTAAATTAGTCCAATATTTTTCCAAGAATTCATGTCTAATTGGCGTGACTACGTACCGGTTAATTTTTTTATGTAACGTACCGGTTAATTTTTTAATGTTGTTCATTGTAACAAATGCTTTAAGTATTCAAATACGTAGCGGTTATTCTTTGCGCTGTTCTAATGAATGGAAGACACACGTATCAAAGACACAAAGCGCTCTCAGTCCAAAGACATTGCACGGTTTTATGTCTTTTATTACATACCTAATCTATGAATCGATACAGTAGCCCGCAACTAGTACTGATCATCTGCATGCCGTTCCGTCACATCTATACCTATGTGAGACTCAATAAAACTGCGTGCAAATAGCACTTTTTGTGCTGACGGTACAACCAGCATAGGATCCATCAAGCATTTTCGCAAGAGAAACGTTCGAATGCAATCGTCGTTAATGAGTCCTGTTTTGTGGACGGTACACTTCCAATGGAAGCTTTCTCGCCACAATCGGCCGCGGGCTCCCCCGCCCCCTCCCGCATTGTTGCCGCGCCCCGCCTCGTCTCGCTAACGAACTAAATTATTTACGGATTAATGGCGCAGTTGGCTATCGCGTTACGGGTGTCCGTTTATTAAATGAGACGGTTAATGCCTTGTCCCTTCTTTTGTTATTTCGTCGTCTCCCTTCCGTTTATTTACGACTTTTTGTGTGACTGAGAATGTTTTTTGCTTTTTAAGAGTAGGTACTAGCGGTTTTAATGGCGGAATATCGTATGCGTTTGTGAGGGGCTGTTGAAAACGTTAATACTTCTTACAACCCCGATGCAGAGATAGAACCCTACAGAGAACCCTGGTACAGGAGTCCTGTGCACAGAAGCAACCATTCATTTGTTTCTTCTACCCGACTCTCTCTCACATACTCTTTCTCTCCTTATCGTTCATGTTTATTATGTTTCTAAGTATTGCGCGAACACTAATTGTGTGTAACCTATCGAATATCATTTGCGTAATGAGATTATTGAAACTTTGCCGGGTCGCTGTACTGTAGTTATGGTGAACGTTGATTTTGTTTCAATCCAACAATCCACGCTTTGTTTCTCGTTATGTTTCCTTTCGTGTGCACTGTGTTGCGGCCTTGTTGGCGTCATATTATATAAGTTGCTTTACCGTTCGCTGATATATGTCTTCTATAGTTGAAAATTTCCTAGGACAAAAATAATATATGTACATAAGATTCCATTGTCAAAATGTTTATTGAATGTGCATTTGTTGTTGTGCTCTTTAACGACCGTTCTATTGATCCACTGCTGGACATAAGTCTCATCTCATAATGAATGTATATTAGACCTCAGCCCACCGCGCTGGCCACAGATTTCACATAGCGTATGGAATGTGTCTTACGGATGTCGAAATTGCTTTACTTCCAGATAAATTATTTTCTTTCCGTAAAAATCCCCATTCAAGGTACACTTGTAATATTAAAACGGCTGCTCTAATTTATTTATGTTATTAATATTAATTATATTTCTATAGAATCTTACGATCTTATTAAACATTAGCGGTGCCCGCGGCATCATCTGCGTTTGAATTTAACAAAAAAGTTATTGTTAAAATTTCTAAAATAAAAGTAGTATAAGTTACTCCTTATTGAATCAGCTATCTGCCAGTGAGAGTCTCGTCAAAATCGGTCCAGCCGTTCCAGAGTTTAACCGAAACAAACAAACAGACATACAAAAATGGTCAAAAATGTTATTTTGGTATATGTACCGTGTTTACATACATATTCATTTAGTGAAAAGCGGTTATGTTAATATTACAAACAGACACTCCAATTTTTTATATTAGTATAGATGAAAGCCTCCGTTTCGTCGTCTTCATCGTGAAAAGCGAGGATCCCTGCCACTTCGCTCATAATTTCCGTTGTCGTTTTTTTCTCTGTTGTCGTTTCATTACGGGAACGTATTAGCCAAGTCCCAAATTGAAACCAAATTGTTTTGGTAATTTTTTGCCCCGATTATTGGGGAAGTGGAGACTGTGGTTCTTGATGTGGCTTCCTTTTATTGCGTCTTCTATTCGGTCTATGTACGTGTATAATATATCTATCGCTTTTTTTTCTATAATATTTGTCACAAGCCTTATTATTTCTTGATTCTATTATTGCTGTAAATGTATGCGTAAAACTCCTGAGAACTAAATCGCTTCTGGTTTTAACACACTCGTCTCATGTATAGGGTGTCCCTAATTGAATAATACGTTCACTACAAGCAGTAATATAAGTATTTAATATCAAACATGTCTGATATGCTTCTTTTTGTTGCAGGTATGTATGGTGTTTCAGTGATTTTCATGGAATCCAAATCTGAATATTTGACCAGTAACTTGCCGTTCTTCGTCCTGAGGTAATATTGTATTATTGTAGTATGTTTCAATCTCGATCATTGATTTTTGGGGCTCGCTACTGGGCACGTGTTTAGCCTGCAACAGCTGAATGCTTGGAGTATAGTCCACCACGCTGCCCCATCGCGGTTCGATGGAGTGATGCGTTAGTGGTCAATTCGTGTGTCGAATGTTTTTAAAGCCTTCAACAAGGTTTGACGCGCCCTTCGAAACACAGAAACTCGCGTAAACGACAGATTAATTTATGCGAATTTGTATGCGACCAATTTCAGCAACCGAAACTTCTAACAACCCCTCCCCCCCCATACTTAACTCACCCCAGTCTACTTAACTCGCACGTGTAAGTACTGCGCTTGCACTTAGTCGCGTTAGTTTGGTGCGCTTAACATTTCTCGGGCGGCGACGAATCGAGTTACAAACTGTAGCGTACTGCTTAATCTCTCGAAAAACGAAAATTTATACGCATACTTTTAAAGTGAAAATTATATTTAATATTGAGTGTCGCTCTTGATTTTTTTTTACAACAATTTTTGGAAATTTTTTTCATTCAACCAGAAATCGAATATCATCACACAAATGTTCGTCCCGGGCGTGGAAATCGAACCCACGATCTCGGGTTTTAATGTGTATGTTTATCAGCTCTCCTGTTTCATCTCGGGAATTTATGTATTTTTTGTCTCATTCAGAATCGGACAGCGTTATGGGGAATTGTCCAAATTATCATTAATCTTATTATCTATACTAATAATATATATAGCTGAAGAGTTTGTTTGTCCAATATTTTTTTATTGCTGCTCCTCTCCTATTCATCTTAGCGTGATGTTATATAGCCTATAGTCGTCCTCGATAAATGCGCTATCTAACACTGAGAGAATTTTTCAAATCGGACCAATATTTCCTGCGATTAGCGCGTTCAAACAATCAAACAACCAAACAAACTCTTCAGCTTTATATTATTAGTATAGATAATGAAGCCATTAAAGACTGAACGTTAACTCGTTACCTTTGACGCTTCGAGCCCTTGAACCACTTTTGACGTCTGCGCCGAGAGGAATAAAAGCACATGCTTCAGATAAACACGATTAGGGTCTATTCGCACTGTAGCTACTCAGAGTTAGTAGGTACTAAATGTCAGAATTATTGGTGTTTGGTTATTTTCGAAGCGTGCCTTAAAATCCTCTAATGCTGTATACTAAAGGGTTATTAGAATTAATGTTAACCTTCACTAGTGGTAATAAGATAAGAAATTAATACTAAACGGATTTACCAGTAGCCTAATTCAAGGGAAGAAACTCTAACGATAGCGTATAGAACGATCGGAAATAAAATTTTGTTTCTTGTCAGAAAGTATACGATATCGAGAATAAAAAAAAGAAGAAAAAAGAGCTTAAAGATGCACATCCCAGAAATAGCATTAATGTAAAATCTCAGTAGATTTCGCATTTCCAATCATTTGTAAAAATAAATACAATTTGTAAGTGCATCTACATGTCTGTACGGAACAATGCGTTCGATTTGAAAATTAACTTTTGATTGCGCACGATAGTGTGCATAGACGTTCATAGATAGAACGACCAGTCGCCATGTTGAAGCGCTCCAGTTGAAGAAGTTTGCAAAATCCAATCGCCACGTAGGCGTCCCACATCTCTGTATTATGTTAAGAGGTAAGTTGAGATGATACGGACGCTTTATCGGGACGGGATGTCCCACACGCGAATCTGATTTCAAATCAGTTTCATCAATTCGTTGTTATGGTAACTGGACAGCTGGTAAACATAGCGTACAACGAAAGAGTCGAAAATAAGACATGGAGCTTAAAACAACGAATGAATACTAGTATGGTCTACGTAGGTGGGATTATCTTTACCTTTATCTTCACATAGTATAAAACAAAGTCGCTTTCGCTTCCTGTCCCTGTGTATGCGTAGATCTTTAAAACTACGCAACGGATTTT
>DWQT01002171.1:0-14743 GCA_018244895.1 Myscelus amystis hages | reverse complement strand
TGCAGCGAGACGAAACTCGGCTGCGAGCGAAACGAAATAAAAAGCAGTCGAATGTAGCGCGGAGAGGCGATTCGTTCGATATTATCGTGTGCGATATGGTTCGTCCGATTGGATGCGCTCCGACGTGCGGCCGACGCGGCGCTGCCTCGCTGCCGGCGCTGGCGGCTGGCTCCGGCGCGCGCTGCTACGGCGGCCGCTCGGGCGTGTCAGTGTATTTCGCATCTTGATTTCGTTTTCCATTTTACATTCTCTCCTATACGACACATATTTTTGCTTTGGAATATATCCCCCAATATTACTAACCGATTTTCGCAATAGATGTGTAACAGTGCGACTGGCTTGTTGCTCTATTTGTTAGAGAAACTGAGTGTCAACCTGGAGGTCTTGGGTTTGATTTCCACCCAGGACAAATGTTATTTTATGTTATTTTTGTTAATGACTACAAATGTAGAAGTTTATAGACACAAATTCCAAATGTTAATTAGATCACATACTCGTATATATATGTAATGGCTTGAGTGTACGAAGTAGTGACGATACATTTCCTTGCCTGCGACATTACTATTACGATAACTTCTAGAAATGTCGCGAACTAAATTACCCAGTGGAAACTAATAGTTAAACAATTTAAATTCAGGTAATCTACATAGTCAGACGTCGGGAGTCATATCTGCCTTGATAAAGTTGGCAAAGTTCGAGTTCCAAGTTGGCGCTTCGCTCTCGATCGAGATCGCAGCTTGTTCCGAAGTCTTCGGGCTCTTTACTCGCAAAGTCAGCGATTTATTTTTATATAAATATGCATGTTTTATAAAAGGTTAAATGTATAAATAACGCTTTCAAATCGGTTCTACGTTATTTCCTAATGCCTCGACGTCTTCTCATCGATTTCGAAAACCGAAGTCTGGTGGTAGCTCTAAATATCTCTAAGAAATGCTTTGCTTGTGGAAAGTCCTTTTGCCATTCGTAACAGCAGCAAATGTGACATTACCTGTTAGTCCCAAAAGGTAGAAATAAATACCTCTGTGCCTGATATGATGTTTGAAAACGTTTCAATTCTACTTGCGATATGCAGTCAACGTTTACGTTTTTCACTTAAGCATATAACGTAAAAAAATAAATTGAGTATACATATAAAGATATGACACCATCCGCAGTGGCAATGAAAGCACTAGGGATTCCCAAAGCGTTCTCCGCAGCTCAATATTCCGATATTCAGTGTAAAAGTATTTGCATCCGTTCGTGTAGGTGTGTGTAGAGATGGTTGAAGTGTGAGTAGACGGCGAGCGCAGTCCGAGCGGCTGCGGGCGGCTGCGGGCGGCTGCTGGCGGCGCGCTAGAATCGAATTACACAGCTGTTCGTGTTTGCCGGAGCCTCCGCCGGGGCCGCCGCGCCCGCGCCGCCCGCCGGCCAACACTGCACTCGCCCGCGCCACCCGATCCTTTCCGCACTTCGTCTTATTGACAATATTTGCTTTGCAATTCTAGTGCACGGAACACTATAATAAGACTAATAATCCTGGCATATCTGATGTCAAACTAGACAGAACTCAGACTGTGATTACCACAGGACTGTAAAATTGCAAATACACATTTCTATATACATACATATATAGATAATTTTATTCATAGCCGCAAATGGCAATGATGGAAAACGAACCCACGACTGTGGCTAAGGTGGTGCTCCGAACTACTACATGATCCTTACCTCTGCCACCATATCAATGATTTCCAAATAGCACACGTACAATCATACAGATCTAAGCTATTTATACTGAATTGCAATCAAGCAGATGGTACACCGTCGCGTTGTTGGCGGTGTATGTTTACCAACTTCGATTTAGATTGCACGGCGTCGGTAAGCAAATATTGGACCTTGCCAGTCGAAGCGAGATGTATTTTGATCGAAGGAATCCAAATGTACTGCTTTACCCAGGTGTGCATTGTTAAGATTATATATATACATACATACATTTTAGTATATTCATTAAGATCATCACCGCAGAATATGCAGATAATTAAATATAACACATTGATGTAAGTATAGGTATATAATCGTGTCTGTATTGAGAATTAATTGAATTTCAGTGATTGAATTGCTACTATGATGGACACCAATTTTAGTTAAATGGAGGAAATTTTCAACATTGTAGTTGTAAAATGACCTTTCGTCATTCTAATTCAACACTTGCAGGTACGCGAAGTTGAAAGAATCGGTTATTAACGGTGGTCGCGTCGGTGAATCGAATCGGTTTCGAAATAGAATTACAGGCGGCCGCGGCGCCGCGCCGGCACCCGCGGGGCGCGCCCGCTATCGCCGATTGGTTTACTGTTTACACACGAGATTGCAACGCGAATTGGACTGTGGCTTTAGGATTAGATTGATTTCGGACAGGTGTGCGTTGCATCTGCATCGGCTATGGCGCGCCGGCACTAATGGAATTAAAAGCTGTCTTGTATAATATCGTTTTCCCGCTTCTGAAACAGAGCTGTAGTACCGGTCTGGTCGTAACAAACATACGTCATATATTTAGTGTGGCAATGCCAATTTTATTTTGTTAGGGAACTCCCAACGACATGCCATTTTTGAAAATCACTATTTATTTATTATTCTTCGGAAAGTGAACTGTACCCATTGTACTGTATTTAATAACGTAATCTTGTTTTATTCGTCGTGCTTGCAGCCGGGGCGAGTTAATATAATTTAGTGAAATCCCTGTCACGAATATCCGAGGTAAAATGTTTCCCTGCAGCGTATGGCACCCTCTCGATAACTGATCCGCCCGCAGGCCGTAATCAATCAGTGGGGATCAAGGGGTATTCCATTGTGCGAGAATACCTTCTTTCTTGTATGCGCTCCTGGTACTTGGCTGCATGATATCTATTGTTATCTATTCGATTTACTTTTCATGGTAATTAATGTCTTATTCATTTACGTACATTTTATTTTTTTAAGAATAATTTTTTAAGTAATTTCAGACATTAGCTTGGTGAGTTATTTTTATTTTGTATAAGAAGGTTATGTTTCTATACTATCTCTATATTTTTAACTAGATCGTTGTACACGGTCGGATATTTCAACGGACGCGAGCGGAATTTCTCTTACGACTTCTCCACCTCTGCGTCCGCCCGCAGGCCACGATCGATCAAGAGGGATCACGGAAAATTTCTTTGTACGCAAATTATCTTTCCAGTTCTCCTGAACTCTTAAAAATATCTAATTTTCATCCGTGATATATTATTTAGTATGAATAAATAGACTGTTGTTAAGTACCTCCAAAATTACATTTTATATGCTATTTCCTATTCGTATGCTTTTGTTGGTAGTAATAGCTCGTGCAGATAATTAACATTTAGTTCTATATATTGCCGAGAAAGAAACAGAATTCCAAATGTGCTGCGAGTCTGTGCTATGCTTTCCCGCGTTTTTATATATATATATATATATATATATATATATATATATATAATCCTGTAAATTGCTATACGCCTTTTTGCGGTTATTATAAACGATTTTCTTGCAGCATTTCAATGCGTTGATATTGTACTTAGCTATTAAAAATTGCAGTGATTGGATGATATTGTTTACCGAAAATAAAATGAATTAATGGATATTTTTGACTTCAAAAAGGAGGAGGTACTCAATTCGTCTGTTTTTTTAAATGTTTATTAGCCCATAACTTTGGACTGGGTGAACCGATTTTTTAAATGACGAAGCCGCAAACATGACCTCGCTTTAATCTGTTGAAATGATTTTTTCTCCGAATCTCTGTCAGATCATTTAAAAACAAACCAGCGACACTACTGGTGCTCGTTAAAATTATGAAAAATGCTAAAACTCTGCGATAAAAATATTGTTTGAAACAAAAAAACCACCACTCACATCCCAACATTTGTTTTTACAAGGTAATAAAAATGTTATTTGACTGACATTATATTGTAAATGACACATATTTATTTATTTGTTTATGTTTTTCAAAAATGCGATTCGTTCCCCATGAAATGACCTAATCGTGAGCTAAGTATTTTATGTTTTGTACTCCTTTGTGAGAACTTGTTGAGGGAAGCCCAGCGTTGCATGCGTTGTTGCGCCGGGCCGCAGCAGCTGCTCGGACTTGCATTGTTGCACGGGCACGGAGAAGTATAATACTTGTAGTTAGATAGAAGTAATTACTTCTTGCTAAGTAATCTCTTAATAAAGACATTACTTGAGACTATAATTGAAAATTGTCATGCTTAACAACTACACAGCTCATGTCATGCTACACTACTACAGCTACAATGGTATAATGTAAGTACTTGACTGAAAGCTAAACTAAAAACTTGTGTTCTGTTACAAAATTGAATACAATGTCCAAATTTTATGTACCTACACGTCTCAATTTTATATTAAGTCATGATTGAAGCTAAAATTGTTTAGAGGTCGATTTACCCTCTCCGATCAGTTCATCAATGATTCGGTATTTAAAATTGTAAAATTATCTCGGAATGGGTATTTAGCGGACTATTTTGCAGCTCAATTTAACAGATTCCTCATAAAACGCTTTTTGTATCATTAAAACACCTCTGTAAATATTTGTTAATGAATTCAAAAACGATGAGTGCTTCGCCGTCGGAGTAAAAGTGAAGGATTTCGGGTAGTGACGCTCGTATAATGCGAGCCGAGGGCACAATTCAAAATGATGGCGGCTCTGGAAAGGTCTTTCAAACACCTTTAAAATTGTAAAGTGGAGTGAATAAAAAGGCCGCCGCGCACAATGCGGGAAAACCCATTTTGTAATATTTTCTCTTTTCGCAAAAAAGGCATGTGGCGGAGATGATTCGTTATTTTTTAAGCACCCGGTTAGATATTTCGTAGAGCTTTGCGCCCGTCGGCGGCCGCGGCGCCCGCTTTACGCGGCACATTATAATTGTCTCGTGCTCCTTACATAATATGTACTTTATAACGTAACCGGGACATAATCGCGTATAGATTTTCAATCGAAGTGTTTACCTCGATCCTCGACGTTTCGGCCGTAATACAACGGCCGTGGTCACGAGTAGACTGGTTACGTACTATAAGTACTGGGAATTAGAGGATATATATTCTATTGAACTTAACGAAATTGTTTTTACACCTTAATTCGGTTTAAACAAAAACATGCAATGGCATTCTGCCAGGAACATATTGTTTTGTTCCTTATATCGTTCCACTGTTGGACCGAGTCTCTCATGGGCTTGTAGGCCATTGTCTACCACACTGGCCAAGTATGGGCAGACTTAGAGTTAGCAGTTATGTGTATTGAATTAGTTTTTCTTTTACAGGCAACTTTGGTTTACTTAACTCATTATCTTGTTGCAATTATACTGAGTAACTCTGTAGTCTGGCCTTTGTTAGCTGAAACTGAGCAATTTTTTTTACAAGAAGAGACTAGCTAATGACTAGCTGCATTGAATAGCTGCTTTGAATATTTGTAATGTTTGCTGAACTAAAATATTCACAAAGTAATCGGATATTAATGACAGTGTAACTTTTGTTCTAGAAGTATCTGCGAAAAGCATTCCATCTATTCTTCAGGATAGGGCGAATCGCGCTAATGAAATCTTGAGATGTTTATAGTAAACGGGCAAGATTTTCAGCGTCGTCCTACCAGCTCTGCTGACATTTAAATTCCGCTATAAAAAGCTACGAGTAATGTTGCCAGCGCAGAGAACGCTAATTTAGAACGAGCTGGCACGCTTTGAAAGAAAAAGGGCGAAAAAAAACTGATGTATTTTATCTGGCAACATCTATTAATCAGGCTGAGTCTCCAGCAAGTTGTAGGGAAAGTCGCGTTACGCTAGAATTAAATTCTTCTTAGAAACTCCTCATACCGTTGAAAATAATAAATTATTAGTAAAGTTAGCAAATCTAGGGTCAAGAATTGCTAGTTATTATTGGACATAACTGATATCTAAGTAAGGCGGTTAACACATTAGCGTTGGTTATTACGTCAGTGTGTAGTCGGCCTAAATGTAGTCTCGGAAGTATCATCTAGAAATTGCCTATTCATACTGTCGTGTATAATTTCAAGTTGAAAATAGCGTTGAAAACAGACGCTGAAGACAATTTCTTAGAAGAGCGTGCCGTCGTACGGAGAGGACGTTAAAGAGATGTCTTATTCCACTCGACACCTACGAGCACTGTAAAGATTTCGTTTTTGCGTCACTTTAAGCAGTTTAAAACTAAATTAAACGTTATAAATGAGTTTAGTAAACAAATAAATGACACTTCTTTCTTAACTAAAAGTTTTAGACAGAACTGAGGGGTCACCTAAACTAGGACGGGTAACTTGTTATTGAGTTTCCCTTCGGTTATTTCATTTAGAAATTCATGTTCAACTTTCCGACGTATATGAATAAAATACGATGTATCCGCCCTTTGCGTATTATCGTGGTATAATGAAACACCCTGTACATGTATAAATGTACAAGCAAATAGGCGTACAGAGAAAGATAAAGCTCACACAACAAATAGCTCCGACAGCTGGCGAGCAAGAGTGATGAGGACCCGAATAGGACTAATGCGAACGAATTGTACCGCCACAATTAGGATTGCGTTGCCGAGCTACGAAAATGATAGAGTTAATTTCATTTATGATTTAATGTTATAAGGGTACTCGATTGTTAGAATATTTAAACGCTTCTTAAATTTTCATATTTCTAAAATTATTCTCTACTTTTTACTTGAAACGAAACTAGAACCGTGTTATTTATGTTTTTCTAAACAATCATTCATTTTCTTATTTGACATTTTTAATTTTCTTATATTAAAAAGAAATGTCACTAGATCTGAACACGTTTACACATTATCAGGTAAATTCGATCTTAGGGTAAATTTAAGTTACGATTATCTCACATACTTAAAAGCGAGTCTAAGAAAGGCGTATAAAACAATCGCATCAACCGTAACCAAGGACAACTTTACCCGGGGAACCGCACAGGTGTGTACACAATTTAAAGTTCACACTCAAAAGTTTCCTACGTCCGCGTCGCCGGGGAGCAGGTGCGGCGAGAGACGCACATAACGATATCATTATGGATAACACGGTAAGTGGACTGGCGTACTCGTGGGTAGTTGCTATGGCAACGTAATGGTGTACCCGCGTGATATAAAGTTGCAAATGTGGTCGCAGCATTATGATATTAATCAGACGCAAACATTGTAATTGTACGTGCGTGCACTCAAGCCTTGTTTGACTGTAATTAATGATATTCAATTTGCCATAGAATTGAATGAATTACGTATGTATATTTCACTAGCTGTGCCCGCGACTTCGTTCGCGAATTTAACAAGAACGTTATTGAATTCTAAAATAAAAATAGCTTCAGTTACTTTTTAAATCGGTTATCCGCCATCAGACATTAGCCGGAACAAACAGACAGAGAGCCAAAAATTGGCAACGGTCTTTTATAATATTACAAACAGATACTTCAATTTATTATGCATAGATTAAACAATGAAAACATATCTTATTTGAGTTTGGTATGACAATGATTGCAGTTATGACTATTAAAGCTTTAATTGAGCACAGGTCAGTTTTAATATTGTTATTACAATGTCAATTTAGGTCGTAACGAGTCGTTAATATCATGCTATTCAAATATTATAAAGAGGTAATATTTGCGAGTGAGTTTGTACATACATATGTGTGTACATAGATCACCATCGAAACTACTCAACCGATTTTAAAGACAAGACAAAGACATTAATTTGCAAAAACGTACATTTAAATATCTTACAGTATTTTTAGTTCAATCCATATTTTGCCTTTTACGGCGTACACATTGAATTTAAAAAAATCTTTCACCAGCTGAATGAAACGCTATTAAAAACGATGGATCTGACTAAAACTCCAATATGTAAAATTCCTTACATGGCGCGCGCTAAATCTATTGACAGATATAATCAATTTCGCCTCAATGCCAATACGCCATCATCATGAAACAACCTAAGCACTTCCTTCGGGACCCTCGCATCGTTAGACGGAGTGAGTTCCTCTGTCGCCATTGCGATCCTGTGAGAGTCGACAAGATATGTCTTAACAGCTGTCCTATTATAAAAGATAAGCGATAGGCGATGAAACGGAAGGGTAGACCAACCTGTCTACCGTTAGTGCTTATACCAATGGCTATAATAAAATAAAATATGTAACTAATGTTTTTATGCTGATTTTAAATATCTAACTTAAGTAAAGTTCAATTTCACTCTAAGTATTAGGTTATAATAACTTTAATTATATTTCCTAAATGTAAACGCTGTAGAAGGCGTAATATGGATTGAACTAAATTATTGTAAAATCTTTAAATATAATCATATTTGTGACAATAAACGTCTTTGTTTTTGTAAGTCCCGCAATGATACAGATTTAAAATTAGGTGCTAAAAATTTGTTATCCCATTCGCAGACTTCATATAGCGATTTGGTCAAGAGCAAACTAAATAATAAAATAATGCTGGCATCATTATAAAACGACCATCCAACCATTCAATGAGCCTACTTACCATCCTACTTCTATTATCTACATATCTTAAAATTTTGAAAGCATGACCCAAATGATTGTTCATGAAACCTAATTTATTTATACTTTACTCGCTTATCGCAGTTCGCTCGCAGTCAGGCGTGTCCTTAGGACGCCGTTAAAAAGGCAGCGCGGGCACAACCCCTTAGACAACTACCCTTGGGAACTTTATTGAAGAAATATGAAATACTTGACAGTGCACCGAGTAATTTCGCGTGTCGCATATCTTATATTACGTATTTTGAAATTTTTCGCATAGTGCTATGTAGTCAGTGCCCCCATTTTTGAAAGGTTAAACTCAAACTGCATTCGTGCTTTTTTGGTTTAAGAATAATAAAAATTATTGTCAGTATTCGAAACCAGCGTATAATTATAAGTGACGAACGGTTTGCAACTATGATTTGCATACGGTGCTTTGTGCCTTCCAATTAGAGACCCGGCATGGTGGCTTTTCTACCCTCCGACCGAAAAGTGGCAACTTTCTACCCGCAGCGCGAAACTCAGTTGCGACTTTTCGGCGTCATTGAGCAGAAATATAGTATACATACATCGGCCAATAAAAAAGGAATGTTTCAGATTACATGCGATCTGAAAAAATTCTTGTTTTACCAGCCTAGTTATGTAATATACGTGTACATACATATCTTTCAATCTTTTTAATTTCATTTTTATTCGGGAAAGAAACAATACAATGTTACATAATACAGGATACATAAAAATTAACACAAAGATCAGTAGTTTCCACTATTACCTTGTACATAAGAGCGAATCAAGAAAAATAATAAAAAACGGTAAGTATCTTATAATATTGGGTTACAATAAAGTTGAAAATGATAACAATAATTATTTAGATTAGTTTAAGAATAATGTATATTATTTGCAATGTGTCTTATGTGTTTCTTATATTTACTAACAGGACAACTTAAGATGTCTACAGAACTAAAGTTAGCATTGTAATAAATTGTTACATGAACGGTACAAAATGGTATTTTCAAGCGTATACTTTTGTGTGTGCCCTCTGATCGAGGCTATGAATTAATATATGTTCCTTTTCTTTATCTATGTATATCTAAGGTCAATCACACAATGTTATTATTTCAGATACTTTGTTAATTTGGTTTTATTAATTTCGACTTTAACACTCGCAATGACCGCGACGCGATCCGGTCCATAAAACGGAACGTGAATAACACACAACACCCGGATTACGGTTATAAAAATTTTTTTTAGTGCCGCCCAAGTAAAATTTCAGACACTTCGGTAAATCCATCCGGTTTTTACAGCCCACGTGAGCATTAAATTTGCACAAGCGTTTAATAAATCCGTTAATAAGCACATCTTCGTTTATGAAATTTTGATGAAAATCTTTTTAAAATTAAAATGTTGAACTCGCTTTTGCTGTATTAATAATATAGTAAGACTGAATGATGGTTCTTTAAAATTGCAAATTGTACTGTTGACTCGGACACTTTCTGTTTTTGTGGTAACGCATCGTTAGACAAATTGGTATCGGTTAAAAACACGCTGTAAAAGCGAATTTATTAAGTGTAAATGACAATTTAATGCGCCCACCAAAGTATGGACACGATCACGAAATTATCTGCTAGCGGTCACCCATCCAAGGGTTGACCGCAAGCATAAACCCGAGCGTAATTGTTAAGCAAACATTTATTTAAAGCAAAGTGCAAAGTAAATTGTTTGAGCTTTAGTAATATTCATATGACGTGTTCCTCTACAGTATATCAGTGCTTGAAACACGCAACGCTGTCTTGGTGTACACTTTAGGACGAAAAAAATATAATATTGAAATAAATAATGCTTTTTATTTGACTTTCTGTTTCAATTTTTGTAAATAACTCTTTTTATGAAATAAAGTTTTGCTTATATATGCTTTACTGCCGAAATAGATATTAAAGTATGGGCACAATAATAACTTAATATAAGCAACAGCCTGAGAAATTCAGCAATTAAAAGCCATACCCAATTAAATATAACAATCACATCATATTAAATTGTTATTTAAGGTCATTTAAGGTCAAGGACTGAGGGACAAGACGCTAGCACACAGTAATCAGTAGGTTAAATGCTTCTTTTAAAATTGTGGAAGCAGCTCAGAGAATAATATAAAGTTATACCAATACCAGATAGTCTCAAAGTCGTTTAGATTATAAATATATTTTCACCGCCGTACTAGTTCTGTAATAATTGTCACCAAGACTTATAAACTCATTCCACGATCACGGATAAGACTCTCGACGCTCCGTTCAATGAGATAAAAAATCTCATTCGCTCCTAATCCCACGAGAGACTCAAGTGTTGAGCGCAAGTAATAATCACTTCAAGTACTTAGTATAAAGATATTCCTGGTTGATAATATTAATGTTCTGTTGGAGTATAGACCGATCTTGTAAATTAAAATTAGTATGAAAGTGGTTAAAGATTTAAGTGGTTAAAGACGCGGAATCTATCTTTAACTGTAAACGCGGTATAAACAACATCTGAATGGCTTTGTCTTTTGTAAAACTTTCATTGCAACATAACTATGCTACTTAGCCGAGACTACGTGCTTAGTTGTGACTCCGCTGTTGATAATGATCATAAGGCTTTATAAATCCATTTACACACTAAGAACACCTTTGTATTGTCTTTTCTATCTGTATTTATTCTCACACAACTTTATAACACTAATCTGTAAGCCGCGGCTTCGCCTGCGTGCTCAAGACAATTATTTTTTTCCCACGTCACCCCGTATTGCTTTAATAATGCCATCTTAAGCGCTTTTTAGATTCAAACGAGGTTTCCCGCTGACCTGAGATATTTTTCGAGAAAAAAATTAGCTTATATCACTCTCCAAACGTTCAACTGTGTCCATAACAAATATCGAATCAATCTGTTGCTCCGTATTGACGCGAAAGAACGACAAGAAACGCATTGATTAGTATGGGTAGTTAATCGTTTGGTCGCTAGTTGGCCCGCTCCGCTCCGCTACGACGTAGCGCTTTATTTTGGCCTGAGGTGTAACCGTTACAGCGCGGTACGGTCGTAAATTGCTTGTTCGCGTTCGCTGCGATCACAACGGGAGGCTCGCTGGGGCGATGAGAAAACGTTTTGGTTTTTTATTGTTAGCGTTAGTAAAGCGTTAGACGTAATTAAGAAATGTATTAACTTATTCAATAAACATTACTTAAATACAAAGCAAGTCGGTTTATTAAGGAAGTTATATTCAGTAATCGCTGTCGTCGCAAACGTTGCTTTGCCATATAAATGATTTTGCCGTTGTCGCAATATTTTTTACTGCTGCTCCTTTCCTATTCATCTTAGCGTGATGTTATATAGCCTATAAGCTTCCTCGATAAATAAGCTATCTGACACTGAAAGGTTTTTTCAAATCGGGCCAATATTTCCGGAGATTAGCGCGTTCAAACAATCAAACAAACTATTCAGCTTTATATTGTTAGAAAAATAGATTTAATTTTATTATACACTTGCATTTTAATACTATCTCATCTACTACTTCTATACTAGCAATATAAGATGTAACACATTTGCTTAGTAATCTTCTTATCAACAGTTTAAATAAATGCTTCATTATTCTTTATCTCTTTAATTTTCGTTTTGACTAATCCAAAGTTACTCATCCGATTCAAGGAAGACTTAACTGGAAGAAAACATCTAAAGGATTTACGAATAATTACAAATTTGTTATTATATCTCTATGCGAACGCATGTTATATACGAGTATATGCTGACTGCTTCCTTCTTTACCTTCCATCATAAATTTGTCGAACATGGAACGTTGAGTTCAATGACCTATTAACATGATCACCCGTCATGTATTCCCGAACACGTGTAATGTACTGATGATTGATGGAAGCGCTCTGAAGGGCGGTTGGGTTTTCAATGTATTATGGAAATGTGTAATAACAATGAAACGTTTGTAGCCGCGAAATAAAATCATAATAAATGAATACAATACAGTTAGTTCCAATACAAATTCAAATTGTTTTATTAATTATAAACTACATACAATGAATATGTTAAATATTGACTTAATTCAATATTCATTTATATTTATCGTTGTATTTTGTCGCTTTTTCTCTCCCAGTCTAGTCTACAGGGCGCACTAAAGCCGAAGTACGATGGCTAAAACACGTATGACCTTCATTGAGTGTACATTTATAATGAATAAAACAATTTGAATTGTAATTGAATACATCATTAAAGATTTAATATAAAATTTACGATTTCATCGGAAAATAGTTCAGTGTACGTCGCTAAGGATTCCAAACTCATTCAGTTCTCGTCCGATAAGTGTTCTTGACGCTTCATTCGATAGGAAATAAAATGTAATTCTCTCATTTTTCTCAAGACACTTAACAGATCAGTGGAACTTATTACTAAGTATTTAATAGGATTGGACTTCGTTATATAAAGGCTGGGTATGTAAGCCCCCAGTATGTAAGCTCCGGAAAATATTTTTTATATTTTTAATAGCTGGTACTATACTTATTTTAACATCAAGACATTATTATACGCAAGCAACCTCTAATGTTATATAAATGAAACTGTCAGTGTGAATTGGTTTAGTTACTCGTATGTTTAATAAAAATGAGTATCAATTAATAACAGAACTAAAGGAATAGGACTGTTAGTAAAATTATTCTAGGTAGTATATCTATAGTTACTGTTAGTTAGTATCCGCCCGTAGAAGACGTTCATAGATGCGCTGCCATTCTTGAGGACTGAAATGATCGCCTCTGCCTTACAAATGAAAAATATTAAGTAAATACTAGTGATTTTTGTGTAATTATTAATTGTATTCCGACTTAATTACAATAAAGTGTACCGACCTATATTTATTTTAAGAAAAATTCAATTGACAAGTTAAGTAGTATAACTGTAATTGAAAGAGTTTTAAACTAGAAATATTTGAAGTGATTTGTTATCTGGCGTGTCTGGAACGTATGTGAACTGAGTTGTAGAGTTAACGATCGATAGAAACGACATTGAGGAAACTAAGATTTTTTTACCGATTTTGAAGTTTGCAAATATTTACATAGGCTATGTCAGAAATACAACATTAAAGATTATAATTGACTTAACCTTTGATCCAGTAGTTGCGAACCTGTTCACTAATCCGAGGCTTGCAGGTTCGATTCCCAACAGAACGATTGTTCTGCATTCTGCATGTTTGTGTTAATGTTATCTACGAGTATATGGTATTACATGTAAGGTATTTATTAATATGTAGGTATCTTAATAAAACACGGGTTATGCTTAATTTGGGATCAGATGGCTGTGTTTGAAAACATTTGTATTATTATTATGTCGTGAATAAGCCGTGAAATTCAATACATTTTCAAGGAAAAAATTATCGAAGACTCCTTCTATTAATAATTCGTATGAAAATGTTGTAATATCTAAACAATGAGTTATGTACACATATGGTGACGAATTGTCATTTCTAAACTGCTTAACTCTACAAATGCACTGAGAGAGTTCAGTGACATGCCGGTAATTGATCGATGGTGCGATTAGTTGCTCGCGGACTGCATGCGAGGGCATATCCACACTGCACAATACTGCACTGCGATATATTGCACTTTAGTATCTAAAGTAAGTGGAAAGCTCTACGTTCCAAATAGCTCTATCTTTATTATCTTCCCATCCTTTCATTCACAATGTGCTTTCTTTTTCTCTTTTCAGCATTTTTTTTTATTTTCAGCATATTTGTTATATTTTTCCTTTTCAGCATTTTTCTCAATTAGTAAAGATGTCAAAGGATTTTTACCGTACGAGAATTTAAGTTTACTTTTAATAGAATTTGGTCTTCAACTCCGAGGGTAAGAATCCTGGGTATACCGATTGTATTCACCCTAAAATGATTTTACATGTCGCGAATAAACCTACAAACAGGCCGGCTTTGCAGACTGACCTGTAAAGCTTCTCATCCTAACAGCGATCTGACGATACCTATCAGTGGAACAATAAAAAATTGATGACGCTGATAAAATTATCATTTGTGTGAGATATTAAGTTTTCGGATGGCCTCGTGGTCGAGCGGCTAGAGATCCTGACTGTGAAACCGGAGGTCGTGGGTTCGATTCCCACCCGGGACAAACATTTGTGCGATGAGCACATTTGTTTGTTCTGTGTCTGGTCGTAATAAAAATATCTATATAAGTATTATATAATATGTATATATGT
>DWQT01002170.1:0-14747 GCA_018244895.1 Myscelus amystis hages | reverse complement strand
CGTCACGTTTGACATTTTCATATACACTGCATCGCGTTTTAATGCATAAAATGAGTTTTATGTGGAAAATTCCGTATTAGTGTAAATAGCACAGACATTAATGTCTGACATTTATGTCAGAATTTGTGTCGTAGTCTGAACGTACCATTAGAAGAATAAAATTAAAGCATACAAATATTTTTTCAAAGTGCTTTAAACACATAGTTATCAAAAAATTTAAAACAAAAATAAGAAACAAGAAAATCAACCCGTGTGTGTTAGTTGGAAATCACAGCGTTGCGTATTGTCTTGAGATTCGCATTTAATTAGCAGAGCCGCGTGTCTGCCCGGATATTAACCTGAGCACCTCGCATCACCTCAACTCATCATAGCATTGTAGTACCTAATCTATAACGTTGAGTATATTGGTAGGGATTTCACGAGTATATTGGTAGGGATTTTACGTTATATCTCAAGGGCTAAATTAAGCCAGCTTTAGAGAAATGCTGGTCCGTCTTCTACATTAGTTAACAGTAAACAATTTGTAAGGAAGAAAGTTCAGAACAACATTGTTCCCTATTAAGAACAAATTGAGTTTTAATTTTCGATTTTGACTAGAGAATTCCATTGTTATAATTTTATGGGTTCCTGAATAAATAGTGTTATTGTGATCTAACCATTGGCTGTGTAACCCATTTCAGAATCAAACCGATGTTCTGAAGTAATTGATCGGTCTCTGAATATTATTACAATCTATTAAAAACTTTGCCCAAAGAATATATTGAATAAGCCGCTTATGTCGCGATACGATGATTACGTTCAGTTTAATGTTATAAAGAAAAATACCTAAATTCAGCATTCAGATAAACGGTACTCTTGCTCTGGTAGTAACTTCTCCCAGACCAATGTTACGGTTCGAATCACTACTGAAGATGTACTAATTAGGTGCAGTAGATTACACGAGTTAGTGCAACGCTAATTAACTGATACAGCGTTGCCAAGTTCGGTCGACTTGTCTCAAGTTGTATTGCTTAAGTTCGATTGCGTTTAATTTGGCCGACGTACTTAGGTATTTGCTACTGTTTTGTAAGTTAGAAGGGCTCAGTGGCGCATAGGTATATACTTTTCTAAATATATGTAGGTACCTATAACATATAATCTTTTAACCAGACGAAGAACAAATGTTTGTCCTTTATGGGATTGGACGCCACTACTGGACCAGGGTCAATCCACATTATTGTTTCCTTAGTATCTTATATTATATTAATTCTTTTTGATTTTTTAATGTGTATAGCCATTGTCTGCAAACCTTTCTAGGTCCACTGCTGGGCATACAAGAATAGTCTGAAGTGGCCGACTCATTTGTTAGAGATCCTTAAACCTTCGACGTTTACGAATTTTTATCAAGCGATAATAAACGAGATGATGTATCGACATTATGAATACTTTATATCATCTGCATACATAACAGTTGAACGCCCATCAATGTCAACATAAAAAACTCACTGGTGCAGTGGTAAAGCGAACAGATGCGCCACAATGCTTCGTTACGCGCCCCTTCGGTATCTAATGCATTTCGCTGCAAAACGTATACGTAACTTAAGAGGCCTGGTTACTTACGATTTACATGTTTATACGAAATCAAAATTGCAAGTTTAAAGGACACCCGTGGACAACAGTCCACGGGTGCTAACGGGTTAACAGTTCCTAGTTAAGGTCGTTTGCAAGAAAACGACCTTAACTAGGAACTGTTAATTTCGGTAGTATTAATTGTTAAGACTTTTTTCTTAGCCGTTTATTGACACTGCTGAAATGGGGGTAGCCTGCCAGAATGAGGGCTTTTAAAGCCGTCGTCTGTCACACTAGTAAAGTGCGTTTTGGCAGACCTTACGCACCTCAGAAAAGACTATATTATTATATTATTCACACAATCTGGTCTAAAGCCGTTATTTTACTTTATTTGTTAGTATAAATTAATGATTAGAATACAAACAAGAGATTATTCATGCTATTTGTTCCATTATATAAGTATATATAAGTAATTATAATCGGGTTCACCTCAGTTTTATACGTTAATTAGTATTAATTATTATTAGTCGTATTGAGAACATTTGACCACTAAAAAATTGTAAATCAGACTCTAAATAGCGAAGAAAATAGCATAACTGCAAACTCTTCGCGCTGACCATACAGTGCCACTGGCTAATGGCACAACAAAACGCTATTAAACAGTGGGCCACTCGACCCATTACCGTATGAGCGCTTATTAAAAATGTGGCCTGAATATCAAATTGCTATCTTCCATTGTATTCCACCCCATGACCATCTCTCCTACCCTCGGATTTTTGAACATATTTTGCACAGAGTAAGTATTGATAGAGCATCGCACATATTCACGAGTACTTACTTGTTTACTGCAATAATTTGATTTATAAATGTTCAAAACAGGTCCACATACGTCTTATCTGGCCATGAGTTATAATTTGGTATATACATTTTTTTGAGGATTATCTGGGTACTGGGAAGTTAAATTTGATTTCTGCTTTAACTTCCGGATATCTATTGAAGTATTTAATACGACTTTTATGTGCATATTTTCGGTATATATAAAAAATAAGTAGTCCACTTCAGTATTTGTCTTAATGGATGATCGACGTAGAGAAACATTGAGTTCTAACCGCACTATCTCTGCATACTAACGCTCTATCACAAAAAGCATCACTACAAGCAAAGTTGTTATACCAGCGCTGCGAGCATAGAGCCCTTGTGCAGCATTGTTTATTTTTTATATAAATAAATTCAGTTGTCACATCTCCTATGATAAATGGTTGAACTGACACGATAGTCATATGGCGAATTTAGATGCACTTGTCGAGCAGTGTTTGTTATTTCGAGCGGCCTGTGGGCTTGAAATATGGCTTTCGATATTTTTATGAATTGCAATTTAAATTACGGCCATTGTGTTAGTGTATTGTAGGACAGAAACACAAGTGTACAGAAATGGAATTGTACACTTTCTTTGCGCGCTTTTATTATCCATAGTATTAATTGTTCCCAATTTTCTTTACTAAATTTAATTGCTGCTTACTAATAATTATGTGCAAAACTTTTTAACTATTTTTATCAAACGTTTAAAAAAATTCAGAACGTTTTAAAAATTGCCACACTACTTTTACTTTATAAAAGCTTTTAACAGATTTAACATTTCCCCATTATATGTAGTTCATTAGGCGTGTAGTTAAAAAACCTATGAGAAGTTTTGAAGGCGGATTTTGAAACCATAAATAAATAATCATCTCGCAAATCCATTTGCTCCGGTTTTCGCGTTTTTTCGGCTCCATTACAGCGACGGGGCCAATTCGAAAATATTGAATAAGTAATACAAAGCCTTGCGAAATATTAATGCAGAGAATGGATACAGGCAGACGAGACTTTCTAGAGTAGGTATAAAGCGAACATAAACTATAAGCCTTTTAAAATAATTGTCAAAGTTATTTCAAAGAAATGCAGTAGAAAATCTATTTATTGAAAAATACTAATTAATAAACGGATGACTGAATGAATACCATAGTATATCAATATCTAAACATAGCATAGCATATCACAGCAATGTCTTTGCATGAGCGTCTCTTAATATTGCTTTTTAAAAACTAGGAATATTTACAATGAATACTTTTTCAGTACAACTCCGCAAATACTTAGAACACAATTTTAAAATTAAAATTCATAAAGCAATAATTATGCAAATGGAGAGAATTTGAATAGAGATAAAAATGATTATATTGTCAGTATTACCTAATTGATAATTTTAGTTCAATTGAACTTGTACCTAAGCTATAATATTCTTTGGCAAACATCGGCGGTAACTGGTAAACGCATTATGACGAGTTACCGTGTTTCATCGTGCACACCTCAAAACATTCGCTAGCTCCAGCGAAGTGCCGTAAAAGTCACTTTTCGTTTTTACCGGCAGTGAAATTTGCATCAGAACTGTATTTTTCTTTTAAGCGGTCGCTGTTTTGTTTCTGCGTGGGTGGCTTTAATGTCGTCATTAGTTGAGCGGAAGTGACACGTTAACGGACAGTGTGGCCCAAAATAGCGTTCGGAACTTGCGAATAACCTGATTATGAATTCATGTAGTCTTTTTATATCTATACTATATCTTTTCGGTATCGTCACTTTATAATTTCTAATGTAGGTATAACATATAAGGTACTTATGTAAAACTACGTACGTTTGACGAAGCAAATTCGATTATTATGTTTGTACTAGGTACGTAGCCAGGTATTTGTAATTGCTTAGTTTTTTTATTAAATCGTTTTACATTTTTACATGAAAGTAAGTAAGTGAGTAATCTAAGTAAGATATTTCGTTGGAATATATGCCTTTCGAAACATACTGTATTGTTTTGAATAGCAATTGTAATAAACGGAATAGTTATGATCAATTATTGTTATATTGTTGAACTCAGGTCCAGAATGAAAAGGATAGAGCGATAGTCTGTTTGTAAAGTCTGTATTTCCTGCGATCATATTGTTATGATCATTATATTGAAAATAAAATGCACAGTCATTCTTCTGCGGGTTTAAAATAAAAATGCATCAAAATTTACCGTTACGAGCTATGCCGTTAAAAACGTCGGCACGTAACTGCTTAAGAAACAGTAGTATGCAAGTTGACAAGTCAACCCTTTTCAATGATGTTGTTATTGTTTGTGGCCTTTCAAAGAAGGTAGTAAAGTTCCTTTTGTGTCAAAATGTTTTTGTAATTTGCCAAATTTGCAAGCGCAGCGAGAGACATTTTGAGAATAATACGGATGATCATTGCGGTATTGGCGGTGACGTATTTAACCTGATGTCTGGTGTTGTGTTGTTGATTTTAGCAATGTTGTTATTTATAGAAAGACGCTACCTTTTAATATTCGCTTGTTTCTATGTTACAGTCATATACGTATATTAAGATATTTCATATTAAATTCTGAAACATGCTAAGTTCTTTCGTAAATAATTAATTTCTATTGAAAGTGCATGAATTACTTTTGTAAAAGAATTGTAATGGAAGCGTCATTATGCTCTATTTATTTGTCTTGACCTATATTTGTAATCCGTTTATCCAATTACCGTACAATATACGTCTGTAAGTTCCCAATTTTGAATCTTCTTTACATAGTATAAAATAAAATCGCTTTTTTTTCCTGTCCTTATGTATGCGTAGATCTTTAAAACTACGCAATTGATTATGATGTGGTTTTTTTAGTAGATAGAGTGATTCAAGAGGAAGGTTTATATGTATACTAACACCCGATTAAATATAGTAATATAATAATCATATAACGCGCGCGAAGCTGCGGACAAAAGCTAGTTTTGAATAAATTACTAATCTAAATATGTGATAGTAGTACTAAATCAATTCTAATAAAATTAAGTTATTTTTATGTCTATAAAAAATTAAATAAGTTTTTAGGTTATTCTTTTGCAATATTTTCAAGCGTAAATATTTCAAACCACTATTTGTGGAGATTCACACGAAAAGGTGTTAAAAAGAATATAGTTATTGCCATTTTATATTCACAAATACTTAGCGTTTGACAAATGTTTTGTCAACATTCAAGTGGACTGTTCCGCAAACTAACCACTCAAGTGTTTGAAAAACGTGTAAGGTGACATTCTCAGCCTAATCGATACCTTATCAACTTCCGCGGTACACATCTGTCTGTTTTTGTCGCGGACGCTACTATCCCTTCATAGAAAAGCAATCGCGTAGTCGTAAACGTTAAGGGTCTGAAAGTACCCCCCGGGGGGCCTGTAAGGGTACTACGATGTTTCTTGACACTGCCAGAAAAAGTACCCGATGGTAGCCTTAATCCGGGACAGTCGTCGGGGGTGTTATAAGGGCAGCAAAAAGTGTAATTTAAAGCTGACTTAAGGTTTCGAATTAAAATGAAGGAGCAAGGGACGGTGAAACGAGCCTGTGAATTTTGTGCGAATTTTTAGCCAATTCCAAATATTGCTTTAACTTTCCTTAAAAATGTGATGAATTTCAATATCTTTTTGATAAGTAGCGATGGTTAATGACTATTTAATGAACTTAAATAATAATTACACTCATTTACGAGTATTCGTAAGCTTTATAAATATTGAGTTCTTTGGTAACTATTCATAAGAACATATACTGTAGCTAAAACGTATCTGCGTAGGAAAGGCTCATTTTATATATCAAAATATATATATTTTATAATCATTTTAGGTTCTACGTCCTCCTGATGCGGCAGAAGACGTTGGACGGGTATAAGCTGGCGCCTCCAATGCGCTTTATTAATCCTTGCAATATTCACTTCTGTTATAATCGTTCGAAGCCAAATCTATTTAGGATGATCACGAGGTCTGGCTTGGCGATTTCGATCTATTGCCAATCTCGTTATGTAGCTTGCAACGCTTCGGCGTGTAACAATTCTAGTTAATCTGATAGAGCTACAGTTTACTGTTTAATTTCATATCAATGCAATGGATGATTAAACAGTTCTTCGGCGCGTTATACGTGACTGTAATGGAGCAAGCACAACAAATGGTTTATTAATATCGATTGACTTTCATATTCAAATGCGCGAGGTCCCATCACGCTCTCTGGTTGCTGCACAATAGTAAGTTAATTGTAATGCCTGGATCTAAATCCTATTGTTCTACTTAAGGCACGTTCAGGAAATGGAATTTGTATGCATATGGTTCACTCCTCGGGCAGAAAAGAAGCATCAGGTGCATTTATCGTTCGGCAGTATTTACGCCATCTACTTTGGACCTAAAGTAGGTATTACAGCATTTACTAAAAAAAATATTATCTACAATAGGTACTCAGATTTATATTTATGAACAATACTTAGTATTAATTCAGATATATATCTAATATAAGAAATCATTCTACAAAATATCCTCATAAATAGGTAAAAGTGTGTAGGTATCCAATTGGGGTTTCACTACTGATATATAACGTCCTAAGAATACATGTAGAGGTAACAGCGAATAAGTATCTACTATATTAAAAAGAAAACCAAGCGAAGTCCAGTAATATCCACTATAGTTTCAAAATCTGTTTTTTTTTTAACAAAGTAAATAGAATATTTATTATATTTAAATATGGTTTTAAAACAGGCAATAGTTAAGCGATATGCTTACTCTAAGACATGCCGTAGAGGACATGTTAATGTGACTACAGGTCACGGCGTGGCAGAGTATTTATCGATCTATATCTCGAGTACAAAAATTATATTTCACATTATTCAACTCTCTAGGCATTCGGTAGGCGTGGTTTGCGGTGGGCGTGGCCGATGGGCGGTCCCTTTGAGGCCTCCCAGAACACTCAGCGGGTCCGTCGAGAGTTCAGCAACTTGTTTGCTGCTTGCTTATTGTTGAAGTAACTCCGATATTAGTCATCTGTTTGGACATCTGCAAAATAACGTATTACAGGACGAGAATCAAGTTGCAAATGCGTAAGTTTTGCTTGGCAAAAACAACAAAAACGATTTCCTAACGAATGTTAAATAAATGAAACTTTTTTCCTTTAGAAATCATTTATAATACTGATTCAACGTAGGTACTTATGGTTGGCAGCTACCCTTAGTTGTGTACCTTTTTGATTCAATACAAGGTATATATGTTTATACAAAGGTACACTTAATTACCGGCTTAACAATACCAGTATTCCTTATAGGCCATACGACTCGTCTTGTGTTCTCTGCTTTGGTCTCCTCCATAGTTTTGAGATTTCAATCCATAAATAAGAAATTTTATCCAATGAAATAAAATGATATAAAGTGAAAGAGCATTATCGTGCTCTTTCGCTTTAAATATTTCGTTTATTCAATGGATAGAAGTGGATAATGGGAATTAATCGAATCTATTGCTCTTACATTATTGCCATATTAATAAACCTTAACAACAAGATAGAGAGAGATAAGAGCAATACTGCCAAGTGTTATGTACATATTTAATATTTTTAGCATATTAATTTGCTTATGGTTATGGTAATTACCCACTGTCGTGTCTAATTATTATTAGCATTAACTGAAGCACCACTAATACCTAATATTTAGTAGGTTGTTTTACAAGTAGATAAATTTATAACCGTGGCGAAAAATAATTAATGATACTACAGTTATCTATGGTTTACTATATCTATACCTAGTTGTTTTTTATTCACTATGCTCTTTACTGCACGTAAAATAATGAATGTGATTTCAACATAGGCATACTTATTGACTCAATACAATAACGCGGTATTAAACATACATAGAGAACTTAAAGAACTTATGTAACAGAAGATTATATCTATACTAATAATATAAAGCTGAAGAGTTTGTTTGATTGTTTGAACACGCGAATCTCAGGAAATATTAGTCCGATTTGAAAAATTCTTTCAGTGTTAGATAGCTCATTTTTCGAGGATGGCTATAGGCTATATAATATTACGCTAAGATGAATAGGAGAGGAGCAGCAATAAAAATATTGCGACAACCGCAAAAATCATTTATATGGCAAAGCAACTTTTGTCGGCTCAGCTAGTCGGGTATAAACTTTAATAACATGTAACCTACTATTTCAGCGACATTTACTTTGTTTGAACTATACCTACGAGTAACTACGTAGGAGCTTCTATAAAAAATCGGATATTTACCATTTTAAACTAGTTGTTTTCAATCTTTATAAAATAAAAGAAATATTTTCATGTTTGTCTAGGCAAAGTCATTACGATTTTAATGCCAGTCCTATGAAGAGAACATAATACAAAAATATATATAATTAGGCATATACTTGTATACAATTATCTAGTTACTGGATTTTTTAAAGGTTACTTTGGCATAGTGTCTAGAAAACCAGTTGGTAATTAGGCATTAGTTTGGTAGAAATGCCCAAATGTAGGCTACCTACCACTTTCGTTCGAATCAAAGAAAGTAAATATATTACCTACGTCTTTTGAGTAAAAATACCTTGTCCCAGATAAGCTAATGCAATCGTTATTTGCAAAACAATTACTATCTAATTGATTCGATCTGGGCTTTATCGCATAAAAAGCAAAATTTTTAGTCTTCTGTATTTTAAGTCATAATGATACTACGTAACAAGTGAATACGTACGTTTATCTGAGCTCAAAGTAGGTATAACCCGGGGAATGGTAACCAGACAGGTGATAAATCATATTAACGTACAAATTTCTGCGAAACTGCAAATGGTCATGCTCTTTACATACATAGATACCTACATTTATCCTGGTCGGTATCGAACCCAACACTCACAGCTCAACTGTTAGTTTCACTTACCACTGAACCAATGAGCATGTTAATTGAAGTCAGAGAAAAGGTGCTTATGCTGTTATGTTGCAATCGATAATTTGGATAGACGATATAAGACTACTCTGTAATGGAATTCTTCCGAAAATATAAATAAGTCTTTTTTTTAAATTTTCGCCGGTAGTTAAAGCAACAAATAAAAACTCAATAAGTTTTATGTACGACAGTGAGTAACAGTTCTTTTATTACGAGGTTTGCTACGAACATTATTGTAGTTGATCAATTAACAAAAATGGACAGGAAATTATCAATAAATAGATAAGCTAAGCGATTTTGTATGTTATTTATAGTAGCTTTACTGATGATTTTGCAATATGCGCCGCTAATATTTACGTGTTGAAGTTAAGGTCTGTTACCAATCTCAATATGACTTAAATATTGATCAATCTAACATTGTTCTTGATAAACTGCGAAAAGCTTAAAAACTTAAATTGTCACAATCTACATTTAAAACACAGCTCTATCGTTATTGTGATCAATGAAAGGCAAAACTACGTATTAAAACACCAAACAGTTTACAGGCTTTAACGTTATTTTATTTATTTATTACGCGATTTGTTTAGGATGCAGGTGCCAGGGGAGACAAAATTGATGATCTTGACGAAAAAGCTTGAATAGGTACCGGCTTCTGGGGGAGCCAGAAGTTTCCAAAGCTAGCGTGCAAAGGTATGAAGAGAGTGATGAATACGACAGAAAGAAATCACGTCTGTAAGGGTAAAAATGTTTGGTGCTGGGTCTTCTCTGCTCACCCTATTTGGGACCTGCCTTGATGGCTGAATATAATAATAATAAAAATGATATTATTTAGGTGATTGAAGTAACTTTGCCCACATAAAGTATATACTCAAAAATCTTTCCATTCGATTATACCTACATATTTAGGTAGAATAAAGGATTTATTAACGTTACCTATTTATTTAACGTCATGAATTACGTAGGTACATATCTACCAGTTGTAGCTCCAAAGTTTTAGTGTGGAAATTTCGCAAAGCAAATCTCTTTATGTACGAATCGTCCGTCCGTGTTCTCGGGCGTTGGTAATAATTAATGTGGCGACAAAACCTCATCTCGCAAGTAGTTATAGTCAATTCCCAGTGAAATTTCATCATCGTCAATCTAACTCGGTTTAATAAGTAATACTTGCGCTGTTGGCTGTCCCCAAGCAGGCTGGCAGGGCCAGAGAGATGCTGTGCGTCTCATCTATCCGGCCGTCCCTTACGCGCGCGGTCTCAAAGGGAAACTCGACTGAGACCCTTCATTATCATACGAAGCTGCATCCGTGGCGTTCATTTCAGTCCCTGCTATCGTTTTAAATATCGAATGTTATTTTTTATTCTTTCCATGTAACGAGTAAGAAATGTAATGTGCAATATTTTCGAATTTAGAATGATTGCGATTCCGAAGACTAGTGGCGCCATCCGTAGCAGTCGCGTCGTCCCGCTCTTGAGGCGAGGGCGTGTCCCCAGGGCGCCTCCCACAGTCCGCGGGGACGGACGGGGGTTCAGAGCGCGGGCACTCCGCGGCGCGCTCCCGCGACGCTTGTTAGTGTTCCGTAAATCCGCAGCGGGATCGCCCGCACAACCGGGACTCCATCCCAAAACGACAGTACGATAACCCAGAGCCGCCTACCGGATAGTTGTGCAAATTATCCGCAATACATTTCAAGGGCTTTTGAATTTCGATCGTCTTGTTCTGTAAATGTTTAAGATTCTCATTATAGGCGTTACGAACTCTTATTATTTTCGTTGTGTTATTATGTTAGTGATTATTTTTTGTGTTAGATTTTTTTCGATTACGGATAGAACGAAATTGATGGTCTGAAATAATTCTTTTAAATTGCCCTACACCAACGATCAGTAGGAAAATAGATAAGGAGATTAAAATTGTAATTTATATAATAATACAATAGTGCGCGTTCCGTTGAAACTTTTTGAATTCGAGTCGTAAGCTGTCGATCGCGTTCGTGTGTTGTCGGGCGCCTGGTCGGGCGGGCGGCCGCGTCCGCGATTCGGTCGGACGAGTTAAACGCGGCGGCGGGCGGGTACACGGGCTCGCCGTGGCCGCCGCTCGAGCTAGACCCCGTGGGATGGGGCCGGAAACTGTACCCGTCTGGCGCGCCGAGATCTTCAGGTAAGTTTTTCGAATTCTAAAGCGACACGTGGATATTTTCGAGACGAATTTCCCGAACAAACGGTGCAACCGAATTCGGGCATTGGTCCACACGTACAATCCACTTCGGCTTATAGAGATCATTGCTCGCAATGACAGTGAAAAGAAAAAGAAATAAATAGATTTGTGAAAATATTTTTTGTGCCGATAATTTAATACACCATTCAGGTTATCTAATATTAGTTATGCCCTTCAATTGTAATAATTATACTAAGCTGGAATATTTCTTAAAAGCTAAGGAATTAGAAAATGTAGCATTAAAGTTTTTAATATTTTGTGTAGATTTTACAAATAGAACAAAAAAAAGTAGACTAGTATTTGGTTTTATTAGTCGTAATGCAAGTTGTTTTTGGAGAATGATTAACCAATATGAATTTTATAAAAATAAATCACAAAATCATATGTGTTAGACAAACTAATATGTTTAGGTAAATAGTTTTGTGATTTCTATGAAAAGAAAATATAGGAAGTTGGTTAATTTCTCGCTCCTTATCTAGAAAATAGGGAGATTTTAATTCAAAACAAGACCGATTTTAGAATAATACCATACTTAAAACGTATGCATTGATTACGGTAATTGTAAATTCATGTAATAAACGAAAATATATAATATAAATAAAGTAATCGTTGGAAATTGGTTTTGTAAGAAATAAAAATAGGAAATTATAATAACATAAAGATATTTGCATTAGGTTTGTACATACAAACGTCATCTGGTAATTAAAAATAAAAATTATAGTTATTTCTTTTTACTAGAATTACAATAAATCGGAATCTACATTCTTTATTTTGCTTCCACCCAGGCCTTTTTATTCTTTATAGTTATATACATACAGTTATATACATATAGTTATATACATACATACGTTTAATAAGACATTCTCTGTATTAACTATGATATTTGCTAAACTTGATCCGTTGACGTTTGAGTTATAACATTATTATTCTTATTATGATTAAAACAAAAGGAAATGAATTTTTCTCCCTTTTTATTTCCGTATTACATACTGTATTTTATAATTGCTATTATTAATATGCTATTAACCTACCACGTACTTAAATAAAAATTATTCATTTGCTAATTCACTTTTGTTAATTCTTTTACAATTGCTTTCATATACCCGCTAATATTTCCTTTTCGTGTTGACTTAATATATAACTTTTCTTTCATTATTATGCGAAATGTTTAGTAGGTATTATATTTTTATTAGGTAGTATTCTTTGCATAATTTTATAATACTTTATGTATCTGAAGATTTATTAACTAGTACCCACCTCTGCAGGCGGATTGATGTTCGGCCTGCATCACCAAGAGGCGGCTGGGGTGCACGCTCAACCCCGTGGTCCCGTTACATCCCTCAAAGAAGAACCCCTCACCAGGGCCTGGATGACCCCCAGTTCGCTAGTTGATAATACTAAGTAAGTACTTAATAAACACATAATATTACCAAGGTTTAAATTTCAATGGAGCCGGTGTGAATTTGATTACGATATTACATACAACGTAGTTTAGATAACGTAGGGTTATAATTAAAGGTTATAGTAGGGTTATATTATATCACTCGTTAAAATACCGAAGGCTATTCGTGAGGAATTCTACATGGCTTTGTGTTACTAATAATTTAAAGTATGTCTATAAGCCTAAGATGAGAAGTCTGGTGTTTTTATTTTGACACGGGACTCCAATCGTGGACCAATAAAAGAGAAGATGGTTTTGATGATAACATTTATTTAGGAAGGAGAAATAAAAATCTTTAATTTACGATTGGCTCTCTCCGAGTCAACACCGATCAAGGAGATAGCGTTGCAAGTACCAAATATTAATTTTTGGTACGGTCATATCACAATAACGGTGTTACCCATGAAATTCCTGATTTTGTGTTAAAGTATGAACTAAAACTTAAGCTTTGCAGTTAAGTGCAACCGTGTTCACGCCAAGTTCCGAGCTAAGTCCGATTTCGCAATGTTATACAAACATAAAAGGAAACGAATTATCCACGTAAACCTTTTATACAGCGCGGGTTTTAATAAGCCTATTAGTGGCGAAAAGAGCAACTGTACTGAGCATACTGTGGCAGCAAATTGTATTAAATGCTCGGAAACTTTACGAATTGGAACAAATGTTCTGTGTTAAATAGCTCTATGAGATTATGCTCCGTTTTGATGAGGGTTTGAAGGAGTCTATAGTTTGTGTTGACAAAATGTTTATTTTATATCAATGAAATAATGAATACACGAAAGAAGTTTCAATTAAGTTCTGCGTATTTAGACAAGTACTTGAATAAAGTGTGCAATATGCAACGCTACAGTAAAAAAAATATTTTTATATTCTTCCCAGGTTAAAAAAAAATTGAGTAATTGATAGTAAATATTTAGTCGTTGCGTGAATTAAGGCGTCAATTAAAGCTTTATCAATTAAAGTCAGAAACAAATTTGCGGGATTGTACATAGCGTGCTATTTGATAACAAACAAATAAGCGACTTAAATACTTCAACCTGTTCCATATAAAAGTAGTTTATTAACTATTAGCATTTGAATGGGACGAGCATAATATATACAAGAGGTGCTACAAACTGACAAAATCTATTGTTCCTGACCTCTGTCTTTATATATCGTTTCCGAAGTCAGCGAGTAGGAAGAATCATCTTATAGTCTTATTAAGCAGAGCTATGCTTTCACAAGCTTATTTAAATGGCACCATAGTAAACAAATATTTGAACGAAAACATTTACAGAATATATGTGCTGTTATCGGTTTCTTAGTTCTAACGGCAAAGTTCGCAAAATACATTTAATTTAACAATGTAAAACGTGCAATGTAGTAAAATTATCTCATCATTATTATTATTACACCACAGGCTTTAATATTTTAATCGCCGGAATCTGGAACGTGTCTTTTTTGCCAAAGACTTTCAACAGTTATTCTTATTAAGGACTTCTTTATATTTGCAACCCTGTAAAGATTTTTGTGTCAAATGATATTCATATATATAAAATATGAATAAAACTGCATTTTTTTCCGTTTCTGATCATGGCTCTACATTGCAACACCGGTAGACCTGAAAGGTATTCTCTCTCTCTCTCTCTCCTTGTCTTGATATAAATTTAATAGACACAAGAAAAGAGTTAACCATTTTGTTCTTATCGCAATCTTTAGCCGCAGCGCAGTGACTGTCACTGCCGCAATGACTACAATGACTTCATTTACCGCATATGCCGTCCAATCAGGGGCGTGCAAATTTCGCACCGATAATGAACA
>DWQT01002169.1:0-14748 GCA_018244895.1 Myscelus amystis hages | reverse complement strand
CAGTTAGTAAAAAACCTATATTTATGGCTGACGGACTAATAGCAATGGATATTTTGAAATCTTTATCTTCAAATATATCTGCTGATGTATTATTTTGCCCTACTTCCTTAACCTCAGTTGCCAAGTTAACTCTGAGCGAATATTTAAATGTAAGTAACATTACAAGTAGCTTCTATTTTATATCTGCTTTTATATTAACTATTAATAAAAACATCTAAAAATTATTTGCTTCTTTCGAGTTATTCGTTTTCATAGACACGTTTCTAGTTAGATTACCATAATTGCAAGGCACCATACCCACACATGTCTGGACACTTTCATTTTATTGCCGCTATGAATTTATTGCTGTACTGTAATGAAAATTTAAAAAGTCATTGTGATTTTTTAAGGTTCCATGTAATGTTATCAATGATGCGCTTGTTTGGGCTGCAAATGACGAAGTATTTCATGTTAAAGTGGAGAAACCGTTGATTATTCATGGCGTTGGCAGTGACAAATCGGAATGTGACCCGGAAATGATCAATAAAGATTTGTTAGATTTACTGAATTTAGATCATTCTCAGTTAAGCGCATCTTGGTTGAAAAAGGAATTTATCAATAAAGTTAGTTTCTAACGTGTAATTATGATGAATTCAAGATTTTTGTTATTATATATATATTACCCTATTAAGCTTTTTATTAATATTTAAAACGAATTATTTCATATTGTTGTTCAGTGCTGACAGATTCATCTGAAGGGGCGTTTACGTATTCACTGTTTAACGTGTTTAATTTGGCATTGTAAGATCACAATATTAGTGGAAGCACTCATTCTAATTATGTAGGCATATCATTAAAACTGAATATTTTCTTGTAAGGTATCGTCATCTGCTTCAAAGAATCCTTACGGATGTATTTATAGAGCGTCTGAATTTGCGAAAACTTTGCGAGACATCTGGTTAGCGCGTTCCGGTAAAGAGGGAATGAAAGTTTACAGCAACATAGGTGTAATCAGCGACGGTTCTATCGGAACTTTAAAAGGTACGAGAATTTTACGTTGTTTTAAATGTTTCTTTCGCTCACTTTTTAAAATGTTCATTTCATAAAGCTGAAGCTTGCCTTTCAATTAAAAAGCGATTAATGTTTACCAATCAATACAAGCGCTTAGTAAAAAATAATTGGACGGGAAAAAGTCTTGCTTACTGCTAAAATGTTTATAAGATAAACATTAGCGACCTATATTTTTGTAACAGTTAAATAATCACCAACAAATTATTCTTATCGCGATTATTATTTTTTCCTATATATAAGATATATTAAGTATAAATGATCTGTTTTTCCATTTGTTGAGTTCATTGTCTTCTAGATAGTATTGGCTCGCGGATGCCCTATCAAGTGGAATTGTGTAATCCGGGCATTACGCTCTTTCTACTGGACACCGTTCTCTGTTACATTAAAAAGGAAAGAGAAACATTTCAACTTGGCTTGTATTCGTTTACTGTTTTTTTTTAAGATAATGCAAAAAAATTCCGTTCGTGCACCTACAGCATATTCGAATTTCGAAGCACCAATTTTAAAAATTGTAGCAAACGAATACCATACCTATACAAAAGTCTTCTGTAATTTTTAACTCGACTCATTATTACGCTGCTGTTTGCTTTTGTTGGCATTGTCCTGTAAACGTTAAGTTTCTGTTTGCTGTTACATAGAAAAGAAATAATAACTAACATGCATTAATAATTCTAGAAAACTATAATTTCTTATTCAGGATACCCGTATGTCCTACCGTTGATTATAAGTGGAACCTCCTGGAGCGTTGATAAGAGATTTGAAAGCGACACATATTTAAAACAAGAAATGAAAATAATTAATAAGGAAGTCCAACGGTGTCATAACTTGGTTGGTTTATGACGAGCGTAATTTTTGAAAGTAACAAACATGTTTCAAGCTGAGCTTCGCATGTTTCAGAGGAATGTTATTCATCTTATTTGGTTTTTGGCGTTTTCCAGTTGATGCCGTACTGCAAAAGAATTCTTATGGACCATATCATGAATCAATCCTCTACAGTATCTGGAAGTGATTCTTCATACTAATTTAATAACATATAACAAAGCGACGCAATCACTTTTCGATGCATCATAGTTGGTGATGCGGCCTTATCTTCTTATCTTCTTATTCCCTTTCTCATCTTAGTTGATGCTTTAGTTTGAAGGATTAGCCCTTAGCACTTGAAGTAGTGCCTAATATTTATATTATCTCCACGTCATTACGCAGTAACTGGATTTATTTCGCTCATACGACGTTTTGAATTTGTAATTTTTTTAAACTTATTGTAATTAATAAATACATATTATACCTACCTGTACCTTTTATGTTCATCTAATACTCGTGTAGATATTTTTAATTTATTGTGTCGACTTGGCTTTTCATTATATAGGAGTAATCGTGTCCATCTTTCAGTCTGTCAATTCAGTCTTTCAATCTGTCCATCTTTCATAACCAATAGGGTTATTAATTAAAACTAGTATCGGTAGTACGAGCATCGGTGTAAAAATAAACATTATCTGTGCCTCTAACGCTAACATATAGTTCTATAGTGTCATCATTATAACAAATTAGCAATATGTTTGATTTATTCAAACCATTCTTTATATATTCTAATTCATGTTTTAAGATTTCGTTACAAAATGGTCCCATAATTTCTTCGATCACATAACATTTGAGTTGAAAATCATTGGATTTCGTTTAGCCAATAACAAGCGCAATTTCCCCATTTTCCCTCGTGCTGTTGGAATAAAAATGAAAGGCACGAAGCGTTATTTTGTGTCACTGACGGTACGTGCGGTTGCAGTGCTTCTAAAACCTGAACAAACTATGAAAAATCGAAAAAGAACAATTACGTGTTGCATCTGCATTTACATTTGCATAATAACCTTCGTCCGATTTTCTACAGAATTTTTATAGATAAATGCAATGACATTCGACCAGGAGGAATCGTTTTGTTTCTTGAATTAAAATTTCTTGTTACTTCTCGTTCTTACATTGAACAGTAAAAGCTAAATGTTCATTCAGGGCTACGCTGTAGGTTACAGAACTGTTCGGGTACAAACTGAATATAGTTATTTGTAACTAAAGATGAGTAATTACTTAGTGGTTACAATTTTTTTTTAACTAATACTAACTAAATTTGCATGACATACAAAGCCTGTCTGTGGATTAATTTATTTTCAATGTAATTCAGTTACATTTTGGGCACTTTATGATTCGCTTCAACTTATTTTTAAATTTAATTCTACTGTGATACGCTATTATTGCTTTTATTGATCGTGCAAAAGATATTTTTCATCATACTTTTGATATTTGGTAAAAGATAAAAGTCACATGTACAATACAAATTAACAATCCCTATAAGATCGATTTTAATATATTAAGCCGTTGGTACATGGTACGACAGAAGAGGTGGAAAAGATTAAAAAGGTACACTTTGATTAAAGGATCCGTAGCATGCTCGTCATTAATCAGTTCACTTCCGAGTGTTAGCGTGATCCGTTGACCTAACGTGTGACGGCCGCTACTAGAGGGTAAAACAAATAAAATCGCATTTACCCACCGATTAATATTCCACGGACTACGGTCTCGACTCCCTGGCCGCATCGTTTGTTTAACCTCTTCTGTCAATTTGATTTCCGACCTCGGGGTATGTAATTTCCATTACGAAGGCCAGACGCTCTGTTTGTCTACGCGCAGCCCAATAAGCAGAGAATCTGTTTTATCAACGAATTAAAGAAAACATGGACTTGTTTTATTTCATGTTGATTTTAGATTTGATATTTATAATAAGAACATAACTTGTCAACATCTAAGATCTTATATTATTTGTTTATTCTTATAGCACGTAAATCGTCATACGATTACATATAGGTACATATGTATGTATGTATTATTATTGTTGCAATATTGTATAGAGAACAAGCATCTTTAGTCCACACACCTCAGAAACATTACCCCTTTTTATAATACACTTTAGGTGTGCAGATTATGGCACGAAGATTTCCATCACGGTTTTTTAAGTTATTAAGCGTATTTAACATGACGTGAGTGCCAAGATATTGAACCCAGATCGAGAAGCCAAATTTCAAACCATTACGGTATCATTGGGCTATCGTTAGACTATCATATCTAAGTAATCTAAAATTGATAAAAAATTTACTTAATGTTGAAAAAGAGCAATATCACGAGTATTTTAGGGATATATTATTTACCATGATAAGATAAGTAATGATTAACCAGCAATAACTATCACATTGTTGTAAGAGAAACTTAAGAGTTTCCATTTATTTACCTTGCAAATCCTCAGTCGTATTATGTAAAGAACAAAAACGTAGTTAGAAAATACCATTCAAAGCGAGTGGTCATTCCTCGGAGCCAGGAGAATTCGAATCAAACTCGTCTCATTAGCTCGTAAAGGAAAACTTGGATTAGTTGACCAACTTCTAGTAGGTAGTGAAACGGGCGAGTGCGTTCCGAATGCGAACTAAACGTGGATCTGCGGTCATTTTACTTTTTCACGCCGTAATTGTGCTCCCTTGTTATAGCTATAGAGGACTTTTATGTAGGTAGTTCTATTATTATTATTATTAGGAGAGCCGTATGCGAGGATTTGTTTACACAGAGCTACAAAGGTTAATGAAAATATTTACAATGTTTCAGGTTTTATAATAATGTATTAAGAGATACCTGAATACATACAAGCAAATCCTACATATTATTAAGTTATTAAAATATTTCAAGCGAATAACAAAACCTTTATCCACCATTGGATGTCTCGTTAACAAAAGAGAATCAGATAGATAACACAATGTGTTTGTTGCCGTTAATATATTTTTTTAATATACAGTGCCTACTTAATTAATTATCATGAATGTTTATGTACGTATAGCAAAATGAACTAGTATTATAAATATTTAATAACATAATTAAATCCATTAGTATAATGTGCTAATCTTGATTTAATATTAAGAATAATTTCAAATAAGAAGATAACGCTCGCTCTCCGGAAGATCCAGTTATTATTCTCCGCGGAAAAACTAGCAAAAGCTGAGCTCGCAACATTCATGAAAAAATATGGTGGAAATAATGTCGGTTAAATCCTTAAAAAGAGGACCTATTAACTGCAACGTTTATCTAAGGGTTGATGGCGACGGTACGCCAGAGCGTAGATAATTTGTTCACAAGAGTCCTAAATCATTGGTGCGACCTAGCCAGTAGCTATTTATCTATTAGATACTATGTATTATAAATATTTTAGTTATGTAATCTATTCTGAATTTCTTGATAGTAAATTAAAAATGGAGTTTATGGTAAAATTAAGAATGTTTATTTATTACTTAGTATTATATTTTTTTCATTCCGTATTGTTATGGTTACTTAACTTCACAAGTATGTATGTATAGTTCTATCTACAATGAAGTTAATTTAATATGGACATATCAACATACATGACAAGATACATATAATAATAATGTGTTTCAGTATAAACAAGGAGCTAGAAAGGTATAATATTTAATGTAACAATAGATTATCTTTGCCTATTAACATTAAGGGGTGCTAGTGTGACGTTACTGCGGCAGCTCGCGAGACTTGCCACTTTATGTAGCGCTCCAGCTCCTTGGATTTATTGACTTTTTTCCTGCCTTAATTCCCAGAGATCCGGTCCAATGGACTAACGCCACCACCGGAACATTAACTCCACCCTGGGGAAATATCTTCGTATCCCATTCTGTTTTTAAAATATCACTTACGCTACGAAGTTTTGGCACCGGCTTAATTTAAAAGACAGTATCTTGTTTTATTGTGACTATTATTACCATCTGTTTCGGTCCATTATGCTCTTTGATACCGAACTTTGATTATTGCGATATTTATGTCTCTTCGTTTTTTTTTATTGTATTTACACGCAGCAGCTGTTGCAGCAAATTGCATTGCAATAGAAGAACCAACTTTGTTGAATTATGCAATGATTTTTTTGATTTTCTTGTGACAGCTATACCGATTCGATTCCCATTCAGGATAGACATTTGTGTGATGAACACATATGTCTGTCCTTTTTGGGTTTAATAAAAATATCTATGTATGTAAGTAATTCATAGTATAGACTTGTTTATTAGTGTCCGGTTACCATAACATAGGCATTTAATTGCCTAATTTGGAATCAGATAGCCGAGATTCTAATTGTCCCCAATTATTGTTTATTTTACATTCGTGTCATGTGTGTGTATTTTACATACGAGTATGATAAGGAATAAAAATTTTACTAAGTGTAATAATGATAAGTCTTATGTCGGTTTGTTTGTTGCAATGTTAGGTAAATAATCACGTTAGGCACCTACATATGTATGTATTTTACTGTCGTTGATCTTTTTTGAAGATGATACGAAATTAGTCATCATTTTCAGAACTATGAAGGTTCAAATTATTCATGAACGGTTTAATGGTGTAATAACGTTCTAATCCTATAACATAATGTGGGTTCTCGGGTCGACGGGTCGAAAAATTTGTTTAAAAATTCAATACCGTCTATAAGAAACTCGTTGTGAGAACGCAACGGCCTGCGAACATTCCCATTTTCCCTTAATAACGTGGGAGAAATTGCTCTCGATTAGTGCAAAAGATGAGGTCCAATACTTTCTTTTAGGACGCACAGAGAACGCTATTTTTTAGTAATTTCTATGTGTGTGCAGACATAGAGCGCATGGACATCTGCAACCAAGCTGCAATAATGTAGGAGTGAGACCGTAAGTGTCAATTCAGTTGTGTGGTCAATAGGTGTCAATAAAATTTTGTCGGTTAGTGTTAGTTAGTAATAGGATTGCAACAGGAATAGGACAGTTAGTAATATTTATTTATTTTTATACAAGGGCAAACCTTGCCTTGCCTTGCTTTAGGCATTCTCCGCTAGTCAGCCCTGGGCGATGGTGAGATATTCGTCATGGTTCGATGTACAGGTCTCTCGCAGAATCATTGCTTCTCGTAAGGGCTGAAATGATCGCCTCTCGCAGCATACACGTGGACCGGGCCTCACACCATGCCGACCGAAAATTGTTCTAATTACGACTGCATCAAGTATACAGTAATTATCGATACCTATTTTATAATGAAAATGTTAACAGGCATGCCGCACAACTGACGTCGAACTCAGCATTAGATAGATATTATACAAACACCTCAAATAAGAACTCACTCCATAAACAGTTAGGCTTAGCATATACCTATCTACTAATGCTTCAACCAAATATAATTCCATAATGATACATTTTGTCTAGAAAAAACATTTACGAATGTTCACAACTTTGATTACTGAAACGAAAATTGTTTGTTACTAAATTTACAAAAGATTACAAGGGGAATTGTTAAATTTAAATATCGGCTCGCTTTGTCCAGCCAATAGCCGAGGGCAGTGGCCGTGAAATTTCATTTAATCGCCAGAAGAAGTGCGTCTCGGCTAATGCAGATTGCGAGCCTCGCCCTCGGCGTCGGTTAATTTATAGCTCAACTGAATTTTATTCCTTCTTTAACTGTTCGTTCGTCCGTTTTGTCATAGTTAATGGACTAGACTTTTCGAATTGGATATTTAATTTAAGTTTTTCCGGTAATCTTCGTAATGGGTAAAAGAGCCCTTACAGGGAGGGCGGCCTGAAAATTATGGGAGAGCTTTTATTACGTACTTAGTGCTTTAAAACCGAATCATTCTCGACTCAAAACAGTCAAAACAGAATTACTAGTTAAAGTTTGTATCGATATAAATATTTTAATCCTTGCCTTTTATCTTTTAAATGGATTAACACCAATGGATTCAGTAGTGTAAAATTATAGTTTGGGCATATTATATATGTAGGTACAATTATTTTGTTAGTTGCGATTAATATATAATATTACTTTGCTACAGTTCCAATTTATAAAGACACGGCATTGATAATCCACTGGGTTATCAAAGTATGTTATCTAGTTATGTAGTTTTGAATAGTCCTGTAAATGTGTGAACAGCGTTATTGCCATTGTTTAACTTGTCTATTACCCTTACGGCCGCTACATTAATGCTACGCTTTGTAGAACGCAAATAGTCCCTAACATTTTTCCATTACCGAATAGTTTCCTACATACCATCCCTAAATATACCTTAAAACTAATTATTAACAGATGAATAATCTAAATTTATAGGCTATATTTGTCGTAATGTAAATTGTACTTATTTTTATAAATTAGGTAAAGTTATAGTATGAATGGTAAGTTTCTATTAGCATTTTTCATAAAATGACTGCATTATTGGAACTGTAGACATATATATGTAAAGAAAATTCCTTCGTTTTTACAATTGACTAACGGTTGTAGAAATACGAAGAAGCATTTAATTTGGGCAATAAAATAAATGTGTATCGAATCCTGCCGGAATCGGTGACCTTTTCTTGTTGACATTTTTATCGAACGATTTAGAAGATGTGAAGGCGTGGAAAAGTTAAATAAATTCACGGTGAACATTAGATAAGGGAATGGCTTTTGTAATGTCTTCGGGACGTCGTAAATGCAACCGATGTGACATAGATATCTGTCGTGAACATAACGCGGAGTCAAACTTTGTTGCGGTTTAGTTTTGGATCACCTTATTGTGTAATTCATTAGGTTCCTGCTTTTTTATTGTCCATGCTATGTTGCATTTACTTATGTATGTAAGAATAGATATCATACATATTTTATTTAGTTTTTTAAAGGTAATATTTGGTACAACATAATTTTACATTGATTTATTTACAGGTACAAGTTAATACTATCCATGAAATACAATTTTGTACTGTGATTGTATGAAAAGTGTTAGACCATTTCCGCCCATGGTGTTGTTTATTTCAAGACGCCATACGAGTGGCCGTTCTGTAAGAACATTGTTATCAATGTTGTACAAACAATGTTTTCGGCCCATTGCTACCCTCAGTTGATTTTAAAGCTTTATCAGCATGTTTGTTTAGTTACAAATTAGATGGTCTTTAGGTCTTCTTTATATCTAGTTTTAGATCTATATTCTATAGCTAGTTCGGTGAGTTTAAGTTTTTACATGAGGTTTTTGAAATAAATCAAGTTTCAGGGCGATATGTGGTTACGATTATAATAAACATCAAGGTAAGCATTGGTAAAAATAGCTCTATCGGCCCCGCTAGTATACTCGTACACTAGCTTTTTACTTTTACCCATATGAATTTAACTTAACACCATTGTATGAGAGAAAGCAATATAAGCGAAGATGCATATTGTATACGCACATACTTTTGTGTTACCAATATGCGGATTGCGATTAGACTGTTCTCTAAGTATCGAATTTTTATTTATGTTTAAGTATGACTAAACTTTACTTGAAACTTATTTCATTAATTTTGACTGCTAGCTTACGATTATTATTTTATTACACACGTTATACGAAATATGAATATGATACTGTGTTGAGGGTGACTATGTTCTCTTCTTTAATTAATTATTTTGTATACATACCTATATTTAAAGCGTCAACAAGTAAGGCTGCACAGAGCGTCATATCGGAAACTAAACATGAGTCCAATCATAATAACCCTGACACTATATGGATTTACTGGAGAAGAGAGATGGTAGTACACGCGAATGAGTCTCATTGCAACGTGGAGCTATAAAACAACAGCGGTACACGCAGAGCAGATAAATCACTGCATTTGTACGCTCTGCGACAGCAAGCCTCAGCACTTCAATGCTTTCATCGTGTCTGCTTGAATTATGTTCGTTGTAGCATGTTTATACGGCGCAGTCTAATGCTTTTTTTAAAGAAAAAAATAAAATCTCTATTGACTTTTAGTCTTCGACATGACATAATGAAACTGTATTTTCTTAAAATATTGTTTTATATATTTTTTTATGTAAAACTTAGTATTTATACCTGTCTACCTACTACTTGTGTAGTTCAAAGCACTTGGTGAAAAACAAACTTTCCATCATTATCGTGATGCTCGAGTATATGTACCTATATCATGTACGCACCTGCTTTGTTATGATTAATTATTACTGTATTCAAAGTTTAGTAAAGATATAAAAGTCCATATACCTATGTTTACAAAGAAGGAGAAGAATTATCGGTCATCTGCCAGCAACATAATTGAAACTATGTCACAACAGCTGGTAAGAATCATAGCCCTAGATTGATGAACTCACAATAGATTTCATTTTGACGGATTGCAGTAAGCGTTACTCGTTAGTAGGCTCCATTATTTATAGGCAATCTTCGTCAACGTCAATGCGTTGCTAGCTTAAGGGCTGTTCCTATTACTGACAGTTATTTCAAAATAATAATCTCTACAAATACACCTTAACAGTTTGATATGTAGTACATATTATGTTAAGTTATAAAAGCTAATATTTTTTTAAAGTTGATAAGTATTTTATAAATTTGTACCTTGAACATTCATGATTATATTTTATTTATTTCATTCAACTGCCGTCATAGTGAAGCTAGACACTCTGATTGCAAGACCGGAGGTTCGATTCCCACTAAACACAAAAACAAATTTACGTCTAGACAAAAACGAATATATAACTTCATGTATAAATGAATATTTATAGATAATGAATACAAAAATTGATACTATGTATTCGTGTAAAATATGGGAATGTTTTGCACGCAATAAGATTAGCCCGTGCGTTGTAGGCCTGGTCGCTGTAATATTTCGCTGCTCGCGACAGCGATCACGCACCAATGTGAAACTTCATCAACAAATGCACAAAAGCAAATCAACATGAAACGTCCACTTTAAACTTGTTTGTTTGTGTACGCAAACGTGTCATTATTTCAAATTAAGTCTGTATTATTTATGGCAGGTAATGTAACGTATCATTTGATAATTTATTTTGACGAGTCATTTACGTAACTACATCGTTTATGTAAAAGATAGGCTAATGGAATTCTTGTATGGTTTGGTTGTTTAAGCGTTATTTTATATTAAATAATATATTAAGGAAATTATGCAAAGGTAATATAGAAGGTGAGGTATTAGGCGCTCCTATGGTAAATTTATTGATAGCAATCAGTCTCATAGAGGCTTCCCTTATCAAGTGACGACCTTAGCAGCTGCCGTTAGCCAAAAGTAATTTACGACCGCTATAATCGTTTGTCCAGTTCTAGACTTCACTGGATTATAAATTGTTATGTAGTAAATTCTCACCAAGGCCCATGTAATTGTAAAATATGTCTATCCTTCATATCGCATTGCACACATCGAAATCGTGGGCATAATAATTATATTTAAAAAAAGCTAAGAAATGTTCTTTATGGCAGGATTGTGAAGCGTGTTATATAATAGTCTATCACTCAGTATATCTTTTGCCTTAAAGGACTGTCTCTATATGTTTAGACATTTTTCATAAAATTTATTTTGCAAAACCAATAGTCGATTGTCCCATAGCCTTTAGAGATCCTAAAAAAGACTTGTAAATATGGATTTCTTGTAATTAACGATCTATTCCTATCTTTAGTATTCTAAAGCCAGCGGTTTCCAGTCGTTTTTCTGAAGAGACAGAAAAGCGTGACAGCGAATAAAATATACACAAATGTAAAGAAAACGAAAGGAATATGGAAAAGAGAGATTAACCAATTATAGCAAGTAACTATCTACCTACCATCAACTGAAATTATATAGATTACCTTAGTTTTGTGGGTTTTTGATGTTAATGCTTAATTCTATTGAAATAGTGTATATATCCGGGTAAACGTAAATTTCAAACGATACTTCAGCAACAGTGACGTGGAAATCGAATCAGTGGCAATTCGTCTCCTCCTGTAGATTTTGCTTATCGACCGCCGCAGTAAGCATGTAGCGTCAACTGAAACTGATTTACGCCGCTGTTGATAGTTTGTCCAGCGCGGACGCCCTTTGATTGAGGACTAGTATTATTACAAGTACCTCTTATAGATCACGCTAAATTAAACTTTGATAAGACCGATGCTTATAAAGGTTTTGAAGATTACGTTTTACTTTATTTACTCACATTTTGCTGTATGTTATATATTGGTTACAGTTTGAGAATAATTCTCGTTTAATTTGTTTTTCCATTTCGTTTAACTAAAGCCGAGTGTTTTGAAGCGGAAATGAGTTTCATAATAATCAAATAATTCGGATCGATTGGTATTCAACAGATTTCATACAGATGTTGTTTGATGTGTTAATTTATGCACAATAAAGGTATTAGTAAGATCGAGGTTCTGATGGAAACCTGATTTGACTGTTTCACGGTTGTAGGTGTAAGCTTGTTCCCGGAGGAAGTTTCATTAACTGGTGATATTACGTTACAGTGTGCCGTTGAAGACGGCCTGCTTCGGTTACAAGCTCGCTGTTTTGACCTAATTAATATATCGTCTGGGGACAAAACGTCTCCGACGTAAGTTTGATTAATTGTTGCTAAACCTTGTATCAGTTTTATTGTCTTGCTCTACAAGTCATCTGATTATCTTGTCTTCGAAACCAATTTTGGGGTATTCTCAGTGAAATTAAATTGTAAACAACTTTTGATGGCAACGTTGTTTACATATAAGTAAGTAATATTTGAGCACTTGTTTGTTCAGTTAGATTACCACTGAAATATATTCATTTATGATTGATGTAGATATCTGGTCTTAGACAGACGGGTTAGATGCATTTTAAAAACGAAACGTTGTCATTGTGACACAAAATTCACAATAATTTTAAAAATCTTATAGCGGAGCTTAAGTACCAACTGTTAAAGAACCTAATGTTCATAATATCATGTAACCGTCAAAATACTGTTCAAATAGATATATAAACACTTGAGCCCAAAGAGGGCTTCGTTCGGTTTCATTGCTACTAAAGTTCGATGTGGCCAGTTCCCAACAGGCGCTCCTATTGCACTATAGAATGCTGGCTAATAGGGATTACTACCCGTACTCTCCGTATGAGATTTGCTTTAATGTTCTCAAATTTAGATTCTAATGAATTCCACACTGCAAATACCCATATAGGTACATAGCTCCTGTTTAACTGTGTTTAAAGTACATACATATAGGATGCTACAGAAGGTTTATAGTGAGAGATAACTAAAATAATGGTCAAGTAACTTGATAACGTAACTACGTTATTTATATTAATAAAATGATAAAGAGAAATCGGCTGATCTGCCAACCTATTGTTTCGGCCGGTGTAAACTATCTGTAAAGTAACATAAATTTGATACAAACGCTTTGTTTATCGATAAGCACAAAGCTAACACCAGTTTTAAGGTCTATAAGAGCACAACCAATATGTGGTATATTTAGTCGGCATCATATAAGTTTGCATGTAGTACTAATTGCAACATTGGGGCAGATACTATTTTAGGACTAGTGTGATGAAGTAATAACTCGAGGCCCCAAGGAATTTTAGGGATACAATACAGATAACATATCGAAAATAATGTGTTAATACAGAGGTTCATAAATATATTGATGCGGAGAGGATCAATCCAAAGCCGTTGCTCGTAAAACTAGATGACTATAGTGTCTGCTGCACGGGTTTACTAACTATAGTGTGATTAGATAACACGTACACTTTATACATTTAATTATGTCGACCTCAGTAAACCGTGTTTTAGTCTGGAGATTTGTTAATTTTTCCTGGGGACATTTAGTATTTATTATATACGTCATTCATTTCGTTGTCTTAAAGCATCATATACAAATATTTTGCACCATCATCAATCAGCTGATTATATGCAAAGAAGAATTTCATAACGTTTACGGATTGCCTCGGTTTTTATCAGTATGTAACAGAGGTTATATTCTTTACTTGTTTTTACCCTTACGTAGCAAAATAACGTTTTCATTTAGCTATGGGCTACATATTCAGATCATCACTTTACTGTAAAACAACAAAACCCATTTGGTGCAATGTGTTATTGTAGATATACATAAACAAGAATGTTTGTACGTGTGTCCATCGGTCGTAAAATTCGACGGCTCTACAACACAACACCCTATTGCACAGAGAACTATAAAATATAGCCTTAAAGCGTACACGCGCCACACGTGATTCGTTTTCATGTCCCGATATGGACTCTGGCTTATGTAAAATTGGCTACATGCACACCACAGCTGAGCATGAGAGTATTGACAATAATTGAATTGATAGAACTGGATTTGAAACGGTTGTACAAAAATTAATAATATAATAATATTACCATAGAATATAATAATTCTTACTTGCCAGTGATAAAAGTGTAGTTGACTGGTAGAAATTGCCAATAAATATTATTGCATTGCGTTTATTCGTTTGCTTTGGTACCTATTTTTTAAATGATTACCTTAATATAATTTATTTACAATAGGACATGAAACAAATATACAATAACTACGTCTACGTTTATAGCAAGAACAATGGTTCTCATCGTTTATCAAGTTGTCCGGTACATCGGCTTAAACATTATACATACATATTTATATACTGTGGTATCATGTGTGCATGATCTCATTCTATTCTTTTACAGAAACAACTAGGCCAATGATATAAACAACATAAATGTCTGAGGCTAATTTTGCCAGAATAAATTAAATTTCAATAGAGTAGACCTGGCAAGCAACCAAACGAACAGGAAAACGACCGCAGTTGCATTTTAGAGTAGCATCTAACTACATATAAATGATAATTACTGTAGGTACTGTTAAATGCAAATCTATGTAGGTACCTAATTCTATGCCTATTTAAAGTCTTACATATT
>DWQT01002168.1:0-14748 GCA_018244895.1 Myscelus amystis hages | reverse complement strand
CTCGTGTTCACACAAAGACATTCGATGTATACACTGAGTGTACGGTGTATAGTGTCGTAGTCTGAACCGGCCTTAAGACTTGGCCTAGGTGCAGCTGCTTGTGGTATCTGTGAATTCAATTTTTTCTCGCTGATGTCTGTGGTCTAACAGCCCCTTCGGTGTCATACCTTGCGTGGTCTTCAATGGAAATCTGTCGAATGATGTGGTCGATTTAGTCCTGGGGCTATCTAAAACTTATCATCTTGTTCGTGATGCAACATGAGTTTCGACTACTGGGGTATCATTCGAATCTCAGGAATGATATGCTCTTTTGATTTCTAACGTTATCCAGACCTGCCCCCATTCCTTGCTCGACAAAAGTGGAGAATTTAGAGATCCAATCCAGAAATGAGAGTGGCAAAGACTAAGCGTTATTTTGCGTATCAGCTGCAGAATGTTATATTCAAATGGTTCTTCATCTCAAGAAGAACGGTGTAGGTTGAACGGATATCGGCTTTTAGTATCTCGGCTTCGGCCCTCATCGGAAGGCCGATCGAACCATTTACGTGGACATTTGCCGCTTGATTTCCATAAAAATGACTCAGAAGTTTGCTTGTCTGCAACATAAATAGATTTAAAGTGGATAAATCTAGATTCGTAGCCTTATTTTGATACGAGTGGCATTAAGTCTTATTTGTACGCAAATTACATCTTGTCATGCAGTTGTATTCGCGCCTTACCAATTGGTCGCGAGAGCGCCTATTGGATGTAGATTAAGTGGTTAACTAGGAATTATTATGGTTACCCTGAGGAAGAGCTGACGACGAGGACTGCATACCTAGGGGCTTACAGATAGATTTTGCAAAATTTCCAAAAAATAAGTTATTTACTTCTGGTCAGTGCGTTATCGTGTCGCGGCACAACAGCGTTATCGTGTCGCGGCACAAGTGGTTTTCGTTCCTACTTCCTTATAGATTCGGCGACGCTGCCCGACGACACCGACAACCGAACTTCATATCTCCTTTATTGGGCGTCGTGAAGTCTGACAACAAAGAACCAACGTATTATCGAAAAGACATTTTATACCATTCGACACGACATTGATAATATCGTTACGAACCTTGGAATATTAAAGGGTACTCAGTTGTCGATTTAAAAATATGGTTTTAAAAATGTTATGATTATAACCAGTGGGCCTCTCCTGTAATTGTGTGGGGGCTGGAGCATATTCCACCACGCTGTTCCAATGATGCATAATACATCAAATCCGTATGAAAAAATATCAATTTTATTGTATTTCGTTGTATCAGCTATCTGGGATTACTGGGCTGGTGTTAAAAATGACGTATCAACTTCGACAAAACAAGAACAGGATTTTGTATAGGTATTGTCTTTACAATATTGCTCAAAATTTTTTAAATTATTGTTATCTATAAAATAGCTGGGAACGCTTTGATTTAATGCAAAATAAGTACAATAACAAAAAATAATTCATACAAAAAATCAAGTAACTTTTGAACATAATTAACTGAATTTATTATATACGATACGGAATTAGTCGACTGTAATCTTATTTTTAGCTTCACTTGTTTCGTTGGTGCAGTTCCGAGAGTATCCAAACACGAGTCATGGTTTTTAAACTGTTGTGAAATCCTAAATTCAATTTTTTCTTAGCAACCGAGTCGATGCCACGTCCATTAAGGATTGGGTTGTACTAAATCCTCGCCAATTTCAATCTAAGATAACTCAATTACGAATATAATAATAATAGCCACAGAGTCTTTACCCAACCTAATTATTTATGTTCGAAAATTAAATATTGTAAATAAAGGAAATTCTGGAAATTGTACACTTTATGGAAAGCTTTGTAGAAATAAGATCTTTAGGGTTGTTTCATAAATACGGTCGCCTCGTTTATTGTAATTGTTGCGCGCAATGACTCACTAGTTAGCATACAATAATAGGTCGCGGGTTCAGGCCTCGGTGACACCAACCTCGTTGCGTTTTTCATTACTGAAGGTTGACGCGTAGGTACTCGCTCGATCTGATTTCTTTCTATTGTTGACAGCTATAGCTATAGAGTGTTGCTAGGGAAAGATAAGGACAAAATTGCAATTTTATCAAAGTTCTATGTCATGCTTGTTGTTTATAGACTGTGGAATATTTCTAACTACTCGTACTAACTAGATAGTGCTTACTAAAATGATAGTTATAAAGTACTTAAGATTTTATTATATTTACCGCATTTAATATTTGACTAGCCTGTCTAGTGGCCGCTACCTCCGGTAAACCACTGACCGTGACTGAAGAGCCGGAGGTGGCGGGTTAGATTCCCATCTAGGACACGTGTTTTGCGATGAGCGCGAATGTGTGTTCTGTCTGAGTTGGAAATTTGTTGTACCATCACGCCAGCTCTTAACGTGGTAAGCAGAGAGCTGCGAGCGTCAAATATCTTGACATAAGCGTGAAATAATGTGTGTATATCTTGGCGTCTCGACCAGATGGCTGCATGAGGTTCCAAACAGGAGCTGCTGCTTAGAGCATATTAAACCGTCTCTTAAAAACTTGAAATAGAGGATTCAAATTATTTTACTTAGGTATTTAGTGCTCGAAATCGTAAAACATATAAAAATAAAGAAGTTAGTACTAGAGAATGTTCCGCAGAGTAAAACAGGGTCGCGGCTTAACTACATTCGATGTAATATATGTCGGTGTAACACTTACGACTGCCACAATATTTATCACTTACATTAACCTAATTCATTCTAATTCAAAGACTGATATAAAAATAAAGTGTGCAAGAACCGTCCCGTTTATCTGAGCGCCCGACTTCGTGTGCGCCGGCGACACCCACAAATAGCCCTTAGTACAGATATCGCCGGCCAATAATTGTTTTGTCGTTATCTGTGTGAATTGACACGCACCTAATTGTTGTACTCTACAATATTGTATACATTCTGTATACCGTTGAAGCTCATAAGCATCGTTCATCGTTAGTAGATATCTAAATGAAATAGAAGCGGCATTTTATTTGAGATTCTCGGACCATACTTTAACCACGCCGGTCAAAATCGTGTCGGCAGAATTAACACGAATTATGAACTTTATGAAAGGCTTACATGGGCGGTTTCCTCACAATTTTCTCATGGTTATGATCAGCTGTGTTTAATTTTGAAAACGCGTATATTTTTACAAATCAACGGTGCGTGCCGGGACGCGACCCTTAGTCTTACTCTTAAAATGAAGGACTGAACCCTGCCATTTTATTTGCACACCTTCAACCTATTCGCGTTCATATAAACCTGTACATAACATAACGCCACTTGTCTGTTTGGGTAGACAGACAGTAAAAGAATTGCATTAATTACAGTCTTGACACAGATCTTGTCCATCTTCTGCTTTCACCAGATTGGTCGCACATGTTGCCCTGCCCATTCTTATTCACACACAATTCGTTGAAATATAATTACTATTAGCTACAATTCAGCGAGTAACTATATCTACGTGTTTGTGCGGCAGTGAAGGGCCTCCATTAGTATCTTACCGCCTCCTTGTTCCACTGTAACCGAACTGCAATCAATATCACTCAATGACAGTAATACAATCGAAGGGAGTTCGCTAGAAAGTTGGCGTAAAACAAACAAACAAACAAACAAATAAACAAACAAATCGACGCCGATGTACCCGCGGCAGACAGAAAGGGCCGTAGGGTGACAATATTAGCTGCGTTTTTGCCGGATATTTTAATAAATATACTGATCATATTATGTAAAAGATGTAATTTGATTGATATAATTAGGTTTTTTTCTTCGCTTAAATAATAAGTTGCTAGTAGAAAAAGCGCGTGAAACGAGGAACAAACACGAAGATAATATGATTTACTTTTCTTATACTCATATTAATTGTGCTCATTACATAAAAGTTGTAGTCCTTCGATTTAGCGGCCAGTCTTATCTCTTACAGCAAGACCAAGCAGCCGATTTCGGTCTGAAAATGACAAGTATTCCCAATTTTCGTCCTTTTTTGATTTTGGATGATATGCTTGGGCTGCCAGGATCAACTACCATCAGGTGACAGAATGTGGATCGAAGTAACATTCAAGATTAAAATGTGACATATACCTAATTTAAAATGTAGCAGTAAATTGGTATTTGTCGAGACTTGCCAATTATCACTCGACCTTTGTTTAAAAAGTTATTACATCCAATCTACTGTCATGTCTACGATATAATCAATCACTTTCAATGGCTCATTACGAGCGAAGCTAGTTACAGTGCATCGACCTTAGCACTTTTATGTAAATGCCTCGTAATTTCTCAGACTATTGTGTTAGAAATAAAAATTTCAATAATCGAGTATCGTTGCGGTAAGTAAATCTAATTATTTGTAGAAACAATAGCAAAATAACTTGCAATTAACGTAATTAATCCATAGATTGACTGAAATGGTTCAATCATGACCAATTAAAGGCCGGTAACATCTAGAAATCACTTCAAGGGTATGTTATTCTATGTTTTTTTAAGAAGAATCTTTTTTTAGTACCATAGCACAATTACGTTGTAATAAACTATCGTAAAAACGGTGAAAATGGATGTAAAAAACGCTTATTGTTACGAACAGTGTCGTGTAAAATGTAGTAAAATAATAATGTTACATTTTTATTAGAAGCGCGAGCGATGTGAAATAGTTGGCCCTGACACTGCACAGCGTCCGGGGTTCAACTCTCGGCGGAAATAATGCGTCTCGGTCAGATAAAAACTTCGTTTCTGCAATTGAAAGTGCACCCATAAAACTTTGGAAACCTGTCTCGGACACTAAAATACACTTTTACGATATAATGGAGTAATAATGTTATAATAGCAGACAATGTATACATGCGCCTACATTTACTAAAGACAGACGTAATATGTTATATTAAATAATTAAGTTGCCAAAATTATGATTATTTGAAATTATTCTATTGTATGAAATTTATTCTATGTAGTCTAAGTAGCTAGATATGGGACTAAGTTTATTGGCGCATTATGCTGGCCACGTGCGCGCAGATTTCAAACGTCTTAATGTACATCATGGAAAACGCGTTACATTTAACTTCACTTATTATGCAACATATTATTTTGATTATATTAAGAAGAAACAAAAATATTTTAGACGGTATACGTGTACGATCCCAAAAAAATCTGCAGTATGGCCATTACATTTTAAAATTAGGACAGTCCGCGGAGCCAGCAGTGAGTGCGGTCACCGAGCGGGCTGTCTGTTGTTAGTCACGTCTGCCAGATAGCGAAGTTTATGAATTTATTTCCTTCGCACTTAACTAATACACACATCGCGCGTGTGTGTGTTTGGCCGTGTCTTTGTGTGTATGAATGCAGTATTATGTAATGTATGAACATTTATTGTGGCATTGAGAACCACACTGACTTTATAAAACTAATTTACGGTTCTATATTTCAATTCATGTATTATTTTGTTATTCCAACAACATAATATGGTCACGAGTCTATTAAAACTAACTTTAACAATTATCTGTGGGATTGTGTGAAGCTCTATCATCAGTCCTATCACATTTCTTACCCAAGGGCTTTAGCTAACCACTGCAGGAGTCTAGCGTTCAAATCCTGTTGATTTTTAAAATTGATTGCGTTTTGAAAATCAAATGTCGTTCACTAACACTGCGAATGATACTCGTAAGGAAATCTGCAAACCTTAGACTTTTTTGACTACTCTCGAGGCCCGTGGGGTCCACCGTTCACAGCTTGTCCCGCTACTAACCAGATAGCTGATAAATATACATTCTAGTACGGTGAATTTTCATACAAGTTAATTCGTCATAAGCGTATAAAGGAAATTAGAAAAAGTGACACTTTTCTCACGTGCTGTTGACGGGAGCGCTGAACAATTTTTCCCTTTGTTCGGAGGATATTAACAGCGATTACAACCACGGAGGCTTTATGAGTAATCGTGACCGGTAGTCTGTTGACTGGGGACAGTATAAATATTAAATCAGGTGCATACAGGGTCACGTGACACCGGTATCGAACAACGAACACGTGACGGTCTGCTGTTAAGTGGAAAAGAACTTTAGCCCCTTGAATTAACGTTTTAATTGCAACGACCGTTGTTCGGCTTTCGAAAATAATATCTCAACTATTTACTTTTCGTTGCGTCAGATGCAAAAAGTGTTCTAAATACCAGCCCTCAGAGTTGGAACTTCAACTGAAATATGAAAGCTCAGTGGACAATTAAAAAAACTGATTGTAATTACAAAACACATAAGAATGCACGATGGAGCAATTTAAACTTTGAGCACTTTTACCAGGGTTTAGTTTTCAAATAAGCGGTTCTGTTGATCAAAGCTCCTTCGATAGGGTTTCAAATTTGGAACGTGACTCATTAAACCGCCTAAAAGTTTCGGCTTGCGGGTAGTTTGTGTATAATTACTTGTTGGTTTTAATTATTGGGTTCGCGGCTAACGGAAAGAGAGTTTAAATTTTTCATTTAACGTTCAATTTTCATGTTATACCTTCATAAAAAAGGTTGATGTAAACGAAAAAAGTAGTTATGTATTACGTTCATTATAACTTGCCATGTTGTTCTAATATAACCATTACATGGACGAATACAATAATGTATAAACGAAAACATATTATCGAAACAGTGCAAATGCAAACATTTGAAAACACTTGCCAACAGACAACTGTTTAATATAAAACTCGTGTGATTACATGCATTTTGCTAACACTAATGCCGACCACTCGAGATAACAGACGGACCGAGCGACCTCCATTTTATTAATATTATCTACAACTAAATATATTATTTGAATAAATTGCATATCGGACGAGTACGTCGCAACTAATTGATTTCGTAGTAATAGAATTGCAACTCTATTACAATTGTAATAGAGTACGATTTACAATGTACTTGCGTTGATAGATTTGCAAAAAAGAGATAATGAACTGGGTTGGTGGAACCGGCGCGCACCGGTTCGCGGCGCGGCCCAAATACGTATCAATCGCTAAGCAGATCATTTGTATCGCTCATTACGACGTGATGCAATATGGCCGGTGACATTTTTTTCTTTTTTAACATCAACACTTTCACAACTACTTTCTAAGCTAACATTAGATTAATTTATCTATCCTTAAATGTTACCCACTCTATAAATTGCGTGCGTAATACTCGAAAAGCAAGGTTACGATATCTCGTTTACGTAACTTGAGGTATGTCTTGTGACTACTAAAAAGTGACAGTTAATTATTGAAACACAATTGAATTGTGATATTTAAAGTGTAATAGAAAAAAAAAACTATCAATCATCTTCACCAGTACAACAAACTGAAGAGTCTGTTTGTAATATCAACATAACAGCTTATTATTGAATGCATGTATGTAGAAGTGTATAAGGTGATTATAATAAGAAAATATATCTCAAAATGTTTGTCTTGTGTCTGTCCAGCTGAGCTCTGAAACGGCTGTACCAATTTCGGCGTGACTTTTACTAACAGACAGCTGGCGTAAGGAGTCACTTGGGAATTTTTTGTTGGTGATATGTTATATTTTATAGTCAATTAAGAACAGTATTCCGCGGGTGAATCCGCGGCTGAAGTTAGTTATAACTATGAAGGGAAACGTGATGACACTTGCACTCTATATATATGTCACAGTTGTCTCTATAGCGTTCTTGGAAAGAGAGTCTCTCATCATCATTCTCATACTCTTGGAAAGAGAGTCAGAGTCATGTCAAAGAAAAAAAGGTTCAAAACATCAGTCCATGGTAATGTTTGCTACCACAGTCAATTTAAAATGATTGATAGACCCGCTATTTATATTCCATGTGTGCTATAAACTTATTGTAATGTAAACGAATATTTTAAGCGAATTCCTTGATCGATAATATTTTTATCTCCTTTGTTCCACATAATGTTCTTATCGTGTTAAATATATCTGACATTTTGATACTCAATGGTATTAACCCAATATTTTTGAAAGAGCTTACCAAATGCGCAAACGCATAGACTATGCATATAATTGATAAAATAAAACATGAACGCCTTGCAAATGTAGGTATTATGAATTTTTGTATTTTTGAATATTTATATCGTGTAATGACAAGTGTAGATTTAATCAACGCCTTTTTCCCTTTTCGGCAAGTTTTTATATTTCCAGTCCTCCATAGGGTTGAAAGTCGCACAAAGCCGATGAGCGAAGTCCATAAGAATAAATAAATGAGGTAGAATATATGACAATGGGTTTAACTAATGAAAATCGTTAACAGCGTCCATGATACGTAATGAGCGCCGCGACTCAATATAAATGGGTCACAGATATTACACTAGGTACAACAGGAGAGGCGGACAATTGTCTTGTTGTTATAACACTCGCTACATAATCTATTCTCATCGTGCAACCGCGCTGATTGAATTAATGGCACTTTTATTGAACACTGGCCTCGCTTATATTCACGTTTCCTGGTCCCTGCAATAAATTGGAGATGTTATGCGAGTCGTTAAAAAAACTGTCGCGTTCGAGTCGCATCGTCCGCGTGTTGCGCGACTTCTAATATCTGAAGGACGGGCAGTAAAGAACAATATTTACTATTATTGTGGAGTTCAGTATGCAGACAGACAGTCAGGCGAGAAAGGGGGGGGTTATTGTGTGAACTGTAGTCAGCTATTCCTGATTTAAAGATTCCTATGTAGATTTGCTAGGGATGCTGCAAGCGCATAACCTATAACAGATAAAAAAATATAAAAAAAACCTACAAGGAGTGACCACCTAGTTGGTTGGAAATTCAATATTCCAATTCCGGGTTTTAGGTCCAAATACACACGCACCAGTTATTCGTTGCATGCGTTTTATGACTTACATTTGAAATATTCTTCCCTATAATGGTAAAAAATATAGCGAGGACACCAACACATCTTACAGTATTTTATAAAATATACCTATAATACCTTCTCAGGCTCAAGAGAGAATCAAACAAGCGTACGATTCAGCTGTCTCATCTACCAAAGATCAGGATTCGTCTACCTTCGTATCAAGCAGCGCGCGAGTTAACGTAGTATCTCATAATGACTATAAGCTATTGCCAGCCTCACAAGAAAGAGCTCGTGTATTAAAAGTTCTAAACATACGTACATTCTTATCTTAGAACATCGTTTCCGCGCGGCGACAGCGGCGGCGGCGTTGAGATTATCGCTGAGGGTCGCCAGTGACAAGTCCCGACCTCTACTGGATAACAATTATCGACATTATTTGGTCATCGCTTGGAATATACGAGCAATTTCATTACTCGCATCATTGGGTATGTATGGTTAATTGAAGCTATAATCAAACGTTTTTAAACTTTTCTTAGATGCGGCTCGAACTCATAATACTTACATATATATCTGAGGGTTATGTGTTTTAGGAAGAAACCAAGTTCTTTCCATTGATGGAGATAGGCCTCCCCCGCGGTACGTAGGTAGGGTGAGGACTTTATGTATAGTACTACATAGTCTTCAGTGCTTCTGATCCAAACGTTTCCAGCCACATTGATTCCGTCGTCAGGCACAAGAAGGATATTAAGTTAGCTTCTGGAGCTATAGGTAGAATTCGAGCGCATTTGTTATTAAGCCTTACGTCATCTGTTTAAGGTTGATAACGGCATGCTACACAACGACGCCAGTAGCCAGTGGTTATTTAAGTAGTTTTTATTGCTTATCATAAATTATTACCTTTTGTAAGGCTGTCACGGTAACAATGCGAAATACATTGTACACGTGTTTCGGCAGAATGGTTTCTTTATTTATTTTAATCTGTAAACAAGTCCATCGAATTATTGCAATAATAATAATAACAATTCGAATACAAAATGTTGACCGTTAGCGGCAAACTGTGGCAATGGCCCTCCATATCGCTATTGTTAGATAAGCATCGTTAAACTTTATCGGAGACGATCAAGGCGCTTAAAAACATCGGTTAAACCGGTTGCCCTGAAGCTCCTTGACGTAGTAAGACTTCCTAAAGTAATTCCAAATCGCAATAAAACTGAATGTCACACAAGTTGATATTCATTTAAAACCCATCAACTCCGGGCGCTGTAGTTAATTAATTAAATTAAATCTAACGTTCTTGAATTTATTATGCCGCATGCGTGTTACCATTTTTTTAACAATAAAGCCGAATTATCGATTGGCGCAAACATCGTGTTATTGAAGTGTTTTTTTATTCAGGCTACGTCACCGCGCTCGCGTAGGCAGCCAATTTAGTTGTTTACGCACTAAAACTACTAATGCTAACAGGAATGTAGCAAAACAAGGTCAAAGAACCTAGATTTTCGAATAAAAAGCCGGACATTTCGATTAATTTAATGGCGAACGTGATGATAAAAATACAGTTTATAGAACGTTTTTCAACTACAAGACACAAAATACTACGACGTGGTAGAAGCTTTTTATTGGGTGATTGTCCTACTTGCTCCAAGTGTCCGATAATATATTGGCAGCATTTGGGCGCTACAATATTCATGTTAATGAAAACATACAACAGTCCATTGTTTTTATCTTTTGTACCTTTATATTTAATATCGATTTAATCCAAGCCGATGGATTAGACATTTACGATCAATTAATCCTCGATTAAATGGTCCCGATAGATACCTACTTTGTTGGAAATCGTCCAGTCATTTCTACATTACACAATCATCAAAGGGATCATCAAGGTGTCTACGTCGATGTTAATGCGATTACTCGAGGCCGGCTTCGCCAGCGAAGGGAGCTTATTGATTTATATTTCATCCTCCCGCTCCTGAGGTCTTAACTTCAAATTTTAGCGCTTCCCGCTGACGTCATAGAGAACTTACAGTTCTTCGATAGGTACTCTAAGGAGTTCAAAGTCTGTCAAGCCACACCTGAAGTGTTTGGATGGGCCGTTTTCGATATATTCAGAATGTTGTGAAGGAGTGTTCCAGAAGAGCAAGGATCCAAAATAAATGGTTTTATCAAAAAATATGTAAATTGAGCAGGAGCAATGATTAAGCTCACTTTATTTCTATTAGTCTTAAAATATCTTTAACAAGGGCGAATGTGTGAGACAAATTAATTTGCCCAAGATGAACCCACTTAACACCAATTAGCATCATGTCTTATTGCTCAAAAGTTACGAGAATATAATGTTAGAGTCAAAGAACTCAATTTAAGAGTCGAAGAACGGAATTGAAGAGTGAAGTGAAATTGTTTTATTTTTAAATTTAATGTGTCATTTGAGTATGAGCGACCATTTCTTTTGTTAAAAGACAATAAAATGACTGTCGTTCTGCATGCAACTACGAGTAAGATCGCGCTTTGTTTAAAAGTATTCAAGTGAAATAAATAAATGACTGATAGTGGTACGTAGCCAAATATATTAATTACTGGTATTTTCGTAATATCCTTCTCGTGGTTATCGAATGTAACGAGGATTGAGAATTACAGGATGAGGTTCCCGAAGGTGGCACAGCTTCCATGGGTTCAGGGGAAAATATAACAAAGGGCGGACATTTTTAGGAATTCTCAAAATATATAGGGAATGCATAATTAAGTAAGTTTTCTTTGGCAATCATTACTTTAAGATTTTAATACGAGTAGTGTTGACCAACAAAACAGAGGTATTAATAAATGCTCGAAGTGTATTTCAAACGTAACCATAATTATGCAGGTACAAGTGAAATGTGAGCGATATATGTCATCGCTTACACCCGGGTACACAGAGTTGACACATAATGTAACAACCTGTAGAGGCGCGTTTCCTGTTTTTGTTTGCTTTAATTACATCAACACTGCTCCTACTGTTTTGGATGCCGTGGGCTTAGCCGACCCTTGATTTCATACTTCTGACTTTCTCATATTACTAGACTGTACTAACTTTTCTGAAAAAGTAAGCGCCAGTATCGCCAATAGTATCAGTTGTAAATGTTAGTTAGATTTTTACAGTTTATAATAATATTAAATATGCAAAAATGTTTGGGAAAATTAGCTTTTTTTAAAAATAACAATTGTATCATCGCGAAAACTGAAAGCACAATAACAATGTGTATTGTCTTATTACGGGTGCCATTGTTGCTAAGGGGGATAAAACCTTCGGTAGCGGCGGCCAGCGAGGCCTCGGCGTGTGCAAATATTGTGCGCGAGGTGAAGTGCTTCGATGATTCACGGACCCAAGGTCGTTTACCGGCAAATTTTTATTTACACACAACAATGAGCGCCAGAATGGCACCGACACACGCTGTTTACATATCTTTTCATTTAACCATAATTCATACAATGGTCTAATTACCGAACCTGTTTTATATCCGTAAAATGCGATACAATCAAACGCATGATCATTCGTTGCTCTTCCATTAAACGTTCTGTCGGCGGTTGTAAAAAGAAGCCGGCAATGGATGTGCTTTTCGTTGGAATGTTTAATAAACTCGAGTGTTGGGTGCGAGTCGGTTCAACTATTTCAGAAACCACTTGTCCAAATCAGGTGCTCCAGAAGGCTGCTTTTGTGTGTTTATGCTCGTACAGTACTGAATGAAGTCATCTGTTTACACTGGATAATTGGATTCTTTCTTTCTGGCTGAAGTTTTTAAATATACCGAAGCTTAATGAGTCCTGAGCACACTTCCACGGATCATTATGGATGAAAGGCTGAATAGGATATCCTAAATAAATTGAAGCGCTTTTATATTTCGAGGATCATTACGCCGCGAGCCGGAATGGTGATTAAGTCCGGAACAAAGCGTGGCCCAAAAAGGTCAATCGAAATGTTCAGGACAATATTTTTGTAAAACAGATAATTTGATAGTCATATGATTTTAAGAGCAGCTTTTTATTGATCATGAGGAACTCTAAGTTCAACATCAGGTTTCTTGCATTGTCGATCGCTTATGGTAAAGTGTCATTGGCATCTTCGAACTTTGTTGAATTTAGTAGAGACGTAAGATTTTAATCAGAACCGTAGCAGATGGAAATCTGTAGTCTCTGCCTACTCCTATGGAAAACAAAAGTAAATACGTATGTACGGGCTTTTGAAGCAGGCTTAAGCTTAGGAGAGGCTGCCATTGCTAAAAAAACAGGAGTTATGGCCAGATTTTAAATATTGAAAAAGACGTTGATTAAGAACCTCATCATTCGTCATAATTGTGTATATTTTTGGACATTTAATCATTTTGATTTGATCAAATTAAGTACAGTCATGCCTCGAAGCCAATAAAAGTGTCACATTAGACTTTACGTGAGGTTATAAAAGAATTATTTACAATTGAATTGGGAATTATGTAAGGATAATTCTAAATTAATCACATCTAATTAGTTTTTCATATAAATTTGCGGGCATTTATTTTTATGCAAATGCTAAATACTGACCTCGAGGCCGCGAGGAAAACACTAGCACAAGATAAAGAGAGTACATGAATGAATAAAAGTAAAAATAAGTAATTCAGCTGTCAATAATATGGTAACGATATCCGACCGGCCCGTTGGTGGAGTGTTTGACCGCTTGAGGATCGGCGACTTGACTGCCGAGTTGCGGGTCGGGGGTTCCATTTCCACTAATGATCTATATTTATCTGTGTGGTGAGCACTAGTATTCATTGACGTTGTAAAACTACCTATACGTATGCATTTATAAATGTACATATTTGTAAGTACGTACAATGTACGTACATTATATCACTTGTACGAGTATAGTCATCGCAGTACAGCTTCTGCCCAGTTCGGTATCAGATAGCCGTGCGTGATGTCACAACTATTATTATGTAGAACCATCGTCGGTGTTTGTAATATATTATATTTTTTCACGTTTCTGCTCTAGCACACGAAGCGTAATCGGGTCTGAGCTCGCACCGATGTGAGCACGGTCAAAATACGTTCACTTAATTGGATAAAGCGTTTGAGTAGTACACATGTGTGTGTTCACTCTATTCTACCTGTTTTAAACACACGCAACTTCGTGCACACACATACATATTATCGTCGTCGCACGGACGGCGCAGTCTTTCAAAAGATATGTATTTTCCCCCTCCTTTTGTGGTAAACATTAAAAACTATGCTAGCTTACGATCTTCTAATGATTATCTTGCACCGTTCCTTCCGCTGTGATATTATGAACCAAATAGAGTATGCACTAGTCCAACTAACAACAATTTGAATCATAACTAGAATTTGACTTCTCGACCTAATTAACTTTCTTTTACATTGTATCTGTGTCTCCTGAGCCATCCGCCACGGCGCGCGGCGCTCGGCTCGCTCTGTGACGACGGTTGCAAGTTCCGTTCCCGGCCAGACGGGCATCTGAATTTAGACATTTGTTTGGATCTGTGTCTATTGTATCTCTTGCTTTCTCTCGTGCCTGGTGAGGTTGGGGCATCAATGACACAAGGAATGCTATTGTTTTGAATTTTTAATCTTCTTATTGTTTCCGATGAGTCATACAAAATTATACGTTTTGCTTTCTATATCTGATTCCAAGCGAATATTTAATGAGGATTAATTGTAAAATCGGAAAAGGTACATTTGTTACGTTCTAAAAGAATGCCAGTTCGAGTAGCTTTTATAACTTTTACTACACGAGTATGTTGACGTCATGAAAGAATAGCATATTTTCAGCGCCTATTTCCATTTTTTTTTGTTATAAACTTGCATATTTCATCAGCGCGAGTCAATATTAGTTCTGTATCGGGCACACTGTGTAATCAATTCCTATTTAGTTCGGCACTTCGGCCTCCGGAACACCTGAGTAAATTCAGTGCCATGTTTCACT
>DWQT01002167.1:0-14750 GCA_018244895.1 Myscelus amystis hages | reverse complement strand
TGTTCTGGGTGGGAATCGAACCCACGAACTCCGGTTTCACAGTCAGGGTCTCTAACCGCTCGACCACGAGGCCAGTCGACTGAGGAATGAAGACAGTTTACAGGTGTTTCACGAAAAATACAACCGGGATATTTAAGACAAGAGCATCTTCGCTTACCATCAGGCAAAAAGCTGAAGGATATGGCTATATTATTAAGAAAATGAGGCTCGGCAGGACAAGGATAGAGATATTTGCCGAGTTTATCTACATACCTTATAATGAATAAAACAGTTTGAATTTGCTAACCAATTAATTTTAAATCGATTACAGATTAGGACATACTGAAGTGATGAATTGAAACATCTTAAGTCTGTAATAATAGAAATAATCGGGAATCGGTTTTCTCTGCCTACTAGCTGAGGTAGTTAGCGTGATGGTATAATAATAAAATGTATTTATTTTTATTGCATGTAATATATTTTACGTTTCTTGTTTAAATTATTCTTTATTCACACCCGGCAGACGTAATGCCGAATGTCGTTATTTACCAATTTCTGTTTGTGCTGAGGTTTTATACGCGCCGCGTATATCCCTTAACATCGTTTTTTCGCAGCAAAAAGATGGAACGGTAATGGAAAGCCTCCAGAAACGCGAACAACTTGAGAGACCTCAAATTTTACACGCGAATACGAGACAAATTTCGAACAAAAAGCCGAGGCGAAATGTTACGACACTGTTTCGGGGCGACGACGCGCCTTCCTTTCGCAGTTTCCCTTAAAAACTAGGAACTCCATGCTGCTATCCTTCAATATGGACTGTCCCGTATCGTAATAATAATTAAGACAATTTCACATATTTATAGCTAACTGTTTCCAGATTAGGTATGTTATGAACAGCTGATAAATATGCATATATATCCCTACAAAATAATACTTATATACATATTTAACTATGTCCAGATACAGAACTAATAAATGCTCATCATTCAATCGTTTGTATTGTTTGGAAATCGAACTCGCTGGTTTTGCTCTAACCGTTTGACTGTGAGGCTAATCAAGTTCACTGAAACATAGTGTAGTATACTGTAAAATAATAATGTCTACACTGCAATATCATATTCGGTACCAAATAAATACCAGACAATGTTACCATTATTGTGGCTACACCTTTATACATAAGAAACAGCGTTGCTAAAGTCAATTTTCAACGAAAGCAAAGATCTCGGGGACGTTTCACATCGTATACATCGAAATGTTTTCCAACATTTTTATAAAAGTCTTTTACACCCGAAGTTGCAGCCTACACTCGTAAATAGCTACGTAGCTACTACGCGGGAGGGTGACCACAATTCACTCTTTAAATGTATAAGTGTTTTTAACTTTCATTATTTTTATGTTGGACATGGATTTCTTCTTGTAATTGGGCATCGGTAGATCTCACGCCTTTAGACAACATTATGAAAAATTTTAGAAATATGCAGGGTTTTCGCAAAATGTTTTCCTTCACCGTTATAAGGAATGACATAATTTTAAATTTATATATTTTTTAATAAGGAGTGGAATTCGGAAGTATTTTAAAGAGAGGTTATAATTTAAGTCGCGCGTCAACTATTTGGATATTTTATGATTCCCGCGATTTTATTTATTTTTCGGTTCACACATTACAAAGCCACACAACACAAATTAATAAAATCCGTTGTTCCATTTTTCTAAAACACGTTCACAAAAACTAGAAAACTCCGTACAAAACGGCGAATAGAGTAATCCATATCTAAATAGCTCCCAGCGGACGTTCGTAAACGAGCGATGGAAACAGGAACAAATAGAATGTGTCGTACTCCGATATGGGGGTGTCGTGTAGCTATTAAAAAGTAATCAACCGCCGCACCAGTGACAGTCGATACTCTGAGATATGTGTATACCGTGTGCCGTGGAGGTTTTTGGGTTCACTCGCCCAGATGATAGCAGGAATAAAAAAATAACAAAAAAATATACTTTTAGTGGATAGTAGGTCTATTCGATTGCGACATTCACAATATTTATTAAATCTGCCGCAGAAATTACACCAATGGTCAGAATGAATCACTAACAACCCTAGAAATGGATTAGTAAAATTATCTAAGCATGCATAATACAATCTATTCCTAACTTGAAATCTGATAGTCGCGTGTCATTTCTCCATAGATTAAAAATAATTATTGTTACAATGATATTTACATCGTTAAATACTTCGATCTCCATAGGAATTAATGTTCTGCATTTTCTGCTATACATTCGAATTACAAACAAAATGTTTTATCATACACAAATATTTTACCATATCAACTGCCTGTGGTATTTAATAGTTTTACCATATTACAATGGATAGAACACCGAACATTATATTTCAAAATTCGAAACGCGTACAATATTCACATTCGCAATATTCGGCATTTAATACTCATTTTATTTGCGTATCGCATATTAGTGTTCCATGCATGCGCATGCCACAAAGGATATTGGCATACCGGTGTTTGCGTTGATATCGCTATGTTGGATTGGCTGGTGTGTAATAGGCAAAACTATGGCATTGCATATTTGCGACTGTATTCGACAGTACCTACATGATAATTTTACAACCCGATGGCCAATATCATGTGTATATCCGTACATATCAATGTCGGTCCAAACTGATGTGATCTGATTTCAAAATAGGATTATTTTTTTCCTACTTAGATTAAGAGTTTTTTATTGCTAGCATTTTCTCTCGGTCCACCATGGCCTCCAAATTGTTCAAAGTAAATTAACTACAAGAACAACAATGTTGAATCTTCATCAAATCATATACTTGTAGCTTTAACTAAATCAAATACTCTTTCTTGGCGCACCAAATTCCATACTTCAACATTAAAATGACTTCAATCGTGTAATTTTGGTTAAATATGTTGAATTGTTTGAAGTCGGAGTCCAGATAGAACTTTATCTACTTATCGTCAAGTCATACTCAGAATTAGATTTAACCGTCGTAACGCAATGTTTATCTTCGAGCGCATTTAACTTAAATGGTACAAATGAAAATCTTACAAGAATATGAGACAGAGCTATATGGTATGCGCTGTATAGCCACCACATCTGTAGCTACATGACGATGTAACGCATTCTTCACTGTATATATTACCTGTAAAGTGTCAGTACAGGAAATATGAGTGCCGCAAACACGCGAGAAAACGATTAAACTCGTCGATGGATCATTAAAGTTATTAGTGGTGCAATGCAAATCACGACTCCATCGCACGGTGAGTAAGTTTGAGCGTTATTTCAAATTCAAATTAAAGATAGCTATTAACATCGCCTTTAATATCATTAGTTACTAAAATGTGTTTACCTAAATCCAGACATAAGCTTGTTACTTCCTATTATAATTGTTTGTCCCTTTTAAGGATTTCGGTAAATTGCATCAAACTCAATTGTTGAATTTCAACATTTTTGAAATATATTATTAAACAGTAATTGATTGAAAATTTTAACTGTTTAATGCATGTAATTGACTTAGCTGTTCTAACAAAAATGTATATTACAAATCCAAATTTACTTAGCCGTGAATAACTGAATAATTTGTATGAGAGAATGCTATTTTGTATTAACTACGAACTGAATTCCTTAGTCATCAGATTACAAAAAGGTTAAATAAATGATATTTTAAATTCCTCTCGTACTCACTATTTTTCATTCAACTGTACATTAGCAGGCATTTTGCTACGAAAGCGCGATACAATGAAATGACAAAAAGTATAAATAATCTCGAGATACAGAACGTAGGCTGAATACAAATTTTTCAGTTCTATTCTGTGCCTACGTTTGATAAATGACCAAACAGTGATGATACTCTTATTTTGAGTTCACAGCTTCATGCATAATGCCGTTTCCATGTTTTATTTACAAACTACCCAACAACATTCCACGTTATCGCCAAATATAAAAGGCAAAGAGCATTATTTTATTCACGATTGCTATTTCATAGGGTTTTTTTTTAAACCCTTATATTGTTCACTGCTAGATCGGGACTCCTCTCATAGTGACAGGGCTTTAGGCAATACTTCACTACGCTGCAAATGCAAATTGGTAGACACACATCTCAGAAAATATTATATAACATCTCTCAGGTATGCAGGTTTCCTTAAAATGTTGTCCTTCACCGTTACAGAGAATTCAAAAAAATTTGACGTACACCCCGTCTTTTGAACCAAGACGCCACACAACAGAAGACGGAATTTCACACCGCTAGGGTAAAAGCAACTGTAGCGCTGACATAAAAAATGTAACCATTCACAAGTAACAACGCACTTAAATATACTATGGGATAAAAAAGACCGGATAACATAAAGAAAATCATATTACTAACGGCCCTACGACCATCCATGTTTTACCGCTGGATAAAAACGTACATATATAAACTCCTTGAGCCGTAAGGGCGTGACAAATGGACAAACGTTGACAGGAGACTTGTTATCGGCTTAGGACCTCACGCATAACGCCATGCTCGTGTTTTACGTTACTTTGGTATGTATTCCATGTATTATGGGCTGAAGGAACGGCTGTTGGTTTGCTGGTCACTTCTGTGTTCCGAGGTTGTCATTCAGTTCCCATCCATCGCATAATTATTTAAAAAAATCCATTCAGATTTAGTTTAAACCATGAATTTTCGGTTCACTAGTATAATACATGTAGTGTAAACCTGTACAATACATATAAATTTACTCGTATGAATAAAATTAAGTATTTTGTCTAACATACTTAAAATAAGAAATTGAGGATACAACATTGAGGCACTAAGTTACATAATTGTTATTAACGTATTTCCATCAGACATTCATACTCGCTATTAGTTATTAGTATAATTGTCTGAAGACTACATTTATTTAAGGGCTCGATTATGAGAACAACAAATATTTTAATTTCGAGAGCCAAAGTTAAATTGATAAAAGATTTCCGGGTGTTCGCTGTATTTATGTAAGCAAAAAAAAACTCATAAATGTAATTCCTGAGAAGTCTGCTTTCACGGTGTTAAAAACATACAAAATTTGTTCTCGAACAGATCCTCGGGGGTTGTGGAATAAAGTATTTTTACCGTTTGACCGCTTCCCCGCGGGGTAGCTGAACAAAAACGGGAAAGTGAATATTAAAATTCGGTGCTCCGTCCCGAAACAGCCGGCAGCGACTTAGTTGGAAGAAAACAATTGTTTTTTTTTTTATATTATACCTACCTTAATTTTTTACGCTTTGTCGGTGGCCAGGCTGTGATGTGGAACCATTGTGTCGTAGTCTTTACAATTTCAACAGCCATTATTCAATTATATGTAAATAACGTTTTTTTTTGTATTTGCGAAAATCATTTCGCAATTATAAGGAAATTCAATATTTAACTTCAAAGATTTCAAAGAATGAAAACATTCTAAAATCGACTGTACATTTTGTTGGGCATGTTAAAAAAATATATGCGTGTAACGCAAATCGATTTTGAAGATCTTCATTTAGATGAAAAGGAGGTACCATTGTATAAAAACAAAACTAATTTCTCGGTGCAACTCATTCTACTTTTCCGTGATCTATCTAAACTGAAATAACAAGAATTTATTTACATAGTATAAAACAAAGTCACTTTCGCTACCTGTTTAAAACTACGCAACAGATTTTGAAGTGATTCAAGAAGAAGGTTTACATGTATACCTAGCGTTGAAATTCAGAATTTGTTAGTGGCAATAAGTCAAAATGTATTCCAAAGATAGTAGGTAAGTTTCACGGTATAAAAATTACAAAGTTACAATTCAAGTTACAAGGGGTAGACACGACATCGAGTCGCAGTCGCAGTCGCAAAAATCACTATAAGAACGTGAAAGAAAACTTGTGGCGGGCGAGCGACAGCGAAACTGCATTTCCACTCGTTACGTGAAAGTAAAAATCATTATCGCAGTCGTAAAAGTAACAGACTTGCAACAGTAACGTCGTAAAAGCACTAACGTAGTTAAAAAGAGAACACGAGGTCGAAAATTCAATGTGCACACGACCTCAAGTACAATCGCAAGTAATTGGATGGAAATACGAAATTTCACAGCAGAGTTGGCTATTTTTTTCGACCCATTTATTGGTCCACTGGACTGGATCTTCCCTAATAGTGAGAGGGATTTAATCCATAGTGTACCATGCTGAACAAGTACGGATTTGCGGACTTCACTGGCTATATAGTCCTATTATCCTGTTTAATATTATAAATGCGAAAGTTTGTCAGTATGGATCTTTGTTACTCTTTGACGTAAATACTGCTAAACCGATCACGATGAAATTTGGTATGTAGGTAGCTGAAGACCCAGAATAACACATAGGCTACTTTTTATCTCGGAGTTCCCGATTGATCGGGATTTATTTTGTCGTAGGGTGACACGACGTTCGCCGGGCCAGCTTGTGTAAAATAATACCCTATTTACCAATAGAACATTACACAACAATTGACAAGATTAATGACAATTGGAGTTAGAGTTTTACCCTAAGGTACAATTGAATACTTTTTTCAGTCACTATTACTATTAATGCAGGTGCAATGATGTTGTGTGCGGTCTGAATGGTGAATAAAAATTAAATGTACATTAGGTGTTGGTAGCGCTCATTATATTGAATGTTATTTGTAATATTTTACTTTTTAATTATTTTGTGTTGCAGGCAGTAAAAATGCTGGCAGCGTGCACATTGGCATTTATTACAAGTTTAAATTTAAAAAAAGAAAGTGTGAAAAAGAAATGTTAGAACATATTTACAAAATACACTTTCATAAAATAGTGATCGCATTATCGATTTTTTTTAAAACAGTGTTGTATTTAGGAGATACCTAAATAGTTTGCAACTGAACATCGTTAACAGATAATGAAATCATTTTCTGGCTGGCAACCCTATTGTGGCTTAACAAAACAAGGCATTGTGTGTTCTACTGTCTGTTCGTATGTCACGATTGATGAATGTCACATTATGCAACCGGGGCCGCGTATATAGGCGGATCAATTTGAAACTGGAACGCCCGGCGATTTGACGTTTCATAATTCTATCAATGACACCTAAAACTTATATTGATATCCAGTAATTTAAACAAGGCACGTAAGGTGTCTTAGAATTAATACACGTTTCTCATAATTTTCTACAGGCTGATTATACTTAGTACTTAGTAGAGTCTTTTTGTGTTTTTTGGTTGCCAAAATCAACACTATAATGTATATTCTTTTACTTTTTTGCTTTTGGCCATCGCTTCGAATGGTTTTAGTAACTATTGTATATCTTTTAACTGCAACACGTAAAAACTGATTCGCTTTTCTCGTCTTGGCGGGGCCACTGCCGTACCCCCAGATTTGTGTGCTTTAATCCTTTTTTTTATTATTCCTAAATATTACCGAGTAACGTTTACTTAGGATGTAGTGAACGTGTCAGAAAGCCTATTCATTATCTTCATTATCCGTCATTAAATTATATTCATTCATTACCTATGTATATTCTTTCATTCATTATCATTTATTTTATTTATTTATTTATTTTACGGAAAACTTTCAGCTAAGCTAATTACAAAGTTTTCACGACTATATACATATGTACATACATACGATACGATACGACACTGAGTAATGAATATATAAAAATTATAATCAAGTTTCTAATCTGTTACACATTTATGACGCTTAAGAATTAGGAAAAACATTTAAGAAATTTTGTCTTTTATTCAAAGTTGCACCTTAGTAATGGACGAATACCGTATAACCCAATGGCTGTGCTACGTCATAGCCGACGCGTCCAGCATTATATTATGGTCGTATAGTAACTTGATATTGACATGATTTGCTGCAACCTCCGTAGGAGTCGGTTTCGCTACTCCCAAAGGTCGCACTGACTTGCGTTCAGCGCCTACGCACGCACGCCTCTACCGTGTAGTTTCACAATGGCCAGTACCACCGGTTCTCGATCGCGACTCGAATAAAAAAAATGGCGTCGAAAAGATTATCTAATTTTGTACGGCAAAAGTAAAATGATGATTAGTTGTGGTCGCATCCCCATGATTTTAGTAAAGTGTCTTAAATAAATTGAATATAATATAGGGGACAGAAATAAATTCATAATGTAGTCTCAATGAATTGTTTAAGTGTTCTTAGTACTTTACGTTTCGTTTCATAATGAAATGAAAATAAACTAATATTTTTATAAAAAATATTTTACGAGACAAGAATGGTTACAGGAATAACAAATCGCGATCGAGTGTGAGATGCGTTAACATCGAAAATCAATGGTAGGGCCACAAGTTTAATAGACCATTGGTCGAATAACAATAATATATGGCCGTCTCGGTTGGAACACACTTCCATTGTATTTTTTACATATAGGCACCTACTTGATAAATGGCATAGCAGTATCTCATCTGGTAGCTTTCCGTTACAAAAGAACTCACTCGCTCGGGAAGCTTTGTGAGGTTTTAATATAAGTTACGAAATAAAATGCTTACGTTTACAACAGCTAGCAGCTACGTTCAATATATACATAAATGGACACGGTGAGTTAACACTCACCGTACCTAGGTAACCCTAGTGCATACATGAGGTCTAAGTAAAAAATTGCAACGAGTATTAATTTGTATATACCGAGTGTTCGTGAGTCTGTGGAAAAACCAAGACTGTTCTATTACCACCCAATAAGTCAGACACTTGCTGACGGGAGAGTCAAGAGTCACTGAAACCGGCCTGTGCATGAAGAGAGTGATGGATGTGGATGAAGCACGGCAGGTCTGTAAGGACAGAGATATTTGGCACTCGGTGCGCCCTGCCTACCCGGTTAGGGACATGCTGTGATGGTTATGTATGTACGTGTTGTGTATTCCATATTTTGAGTTGGTTACACGTACAAATCCTACTGATTGAAATGTTTGCATCTGACCCGCTTCTCATTATCGTTACGGGCGTGAACTCGCAAAAGAATGAGGTACGGTGCCGCCAATAAGTTTTTCATTATCTGACAAGCGATGACGCGGCCCCGAACGTGTTTCGACTTTCGAGATACAACCCGCGTTAAGTAAACACCGACAAAAGGGCAGCGGAAAGGACTATCGCGGTATTCGGCGCAGGTGTGCCTGTGAAGCTCGTAGGGCTGAACACGGAGATGGGTTCCGTACGAAATTAATAATGTTATAGCCATGTTTTTGGCAGCCCTCGCGCGATTCGGGCCAGCAGAGCGTGTATGAAAAAATGACTACTTTATGAAAAACCGACTTCGAAACTAAAAAGTAAAAAAATAATAAAGATTTAATATTAATTGTATACTACCTATTATTTATATGTGCTATTTACTAATGGGTTTGAAGTTGGTGCTCATATTAATTAACACCGACTTCAAACCTATTAGTAAATAGCACATATAAATAATAGGTAGTATACAATTAATATATAATCTTTATTATTTTTTACTTTTTAGTTTCGAAGTCGGTTTTTCATAACGTAGTTATTTTTTTTGTTGCGCTTATTCGTAATTCAATAGTTTATTATCATGATCAAGATATATGACATTTTTAAGACGAACAAATCTCTCACTTCCAAAGGGTTCACGTTACGACAAATATATAAATCCGTAACCCTTACCAATTAAATGATATTAGTGGGTAAGTAGTATAAACTTCTCTGAACTTATCAGTGTTTCACGGTCATCATGAAATACTAGTACGCCAACCATATCTTAAAGGTTTTGGAACATTTCTCCCGCAATTTTGGCAAAAGAAGCGAATAACCAATACCTAGGGGTATTTGTAATACCGCTTGCGACTTGAGAGGATTACGAACCCGTACGTATAAAACTTTTTATAACAGTTTAAATAACGATTTTCATTCTGCTTTTCGTTTTCCTCCTATTTTACGTATACAGTTACATATTAAGCAAGAAAGAGAACAGAGTATAAAAATGTTATTGTGAATGAAACCGTCTAAATGTATACAATCTGCTTTAATTTATCTAGATATCTAAGCTACAAAAATAACGAAACATGAAGTAGCTTCGTTGCCCTTCTTGTAGCACTCCTTTATCAACATACTTGGGTAACATAAATACAGTGATATTTTAATCTGCGCAGGTGTTGTCAACAGTTCTAAATTCAAAAATTGTGCACGGAATACACAAGGAGGGTGGAAAAAAGCTATCCTTTGTTCGCCGCGATTCGTTTGCCTTTTGTATTTGCTACTAAAGTTCCCCTGATCATTAAGTGCGCTTGTTACGTGTATTTTCCGCTCCTAATATCCTTTCTCATATAATATTTTACGTTCAACCGGCCTCTGATTCTGAACGTAGGTGTAAAATATCAATACCGATTTATTTTTGATATTGTTCTACACCTTATGAAAACCTTTAGTTTTATGTTATAACTATTTATTGAACGACTGAGAATAAAATAACCTACAATTAATATTTTCGTTAATCGATTAGTAACTACCATACCAACAACAACTGGGTGAATTGTATAGAATCAAGTTGTACAAAAAGTAGGAAACATATTATAATTTGACATTAAAGTTAAAACGTCGATATCCTTAGTACGTCTTTATCACAAAATAAATGTGCGCTTATAAATTAAATAAATAGCCCGAACTTATTCCCAAATCATTAAAAGTCAAAAGTAACAACGGTTATTTAGTATTAATTTACCAAGTTTCACCATTCCTGCTTATGACATTCAAACTTGAGCGTTTTGTAAGACTGGAATATAAATGAGCGTTGTTTACTACTCCTTTTCTATTACACTTCGCGAGTTTTGCAAAGGTTTCCCTGATTTCAATTATTTCACTTGTCATTTATTTCAAGGCAGCAACACATTTTCAACTTCTCCATGACGGAGTTGCAAACAGAGATACATTGTATATTCTGTTATTATATTGATATATAACGTATTAATAATGTTGCGAACATTTTTTGAACATTTATTGTGAAATTTAAAGTATTTTAGCGCCGGTAAAGAAGCTATTATTACAAATATATTTACATTCAACCCATAAATAGAATATCGTAAAAGCAAAATTTTAAGCGATAAACAAATAATAAATTTATTGCCATAGATATTTTATTGCCGCCAAACGAGTTCGTGGTCATTAAAAGTAAATGAAGTGTAATATCGCATAGCATGATAATTCCAATAAACAGCCAGTATTACATTTGGGCATATTTAACATGTGTGCTGTCAGCATCAAAGCAGTGATGGCCTAGTGTGGTTTGAAATTCAGCCTCTCACTCCGGGGGGGTCTGGGTTCGATCCTCTGATTTATCAAGTCCGTTTTATAAATACAATTTAAATATCACTTGCTAAAACGGTGAAAATATCCGAAAAAACCTGCACACCTTAGGGATGTTTATAAGTATAAATAATACTTTCTGAGGTGTGTGAAGTCTGCCAATCCGCATTTGGCCAGCGTGGCAGACTATGGCCTAAATCCCTCTCATTATGAGAGGAGACCCGGTCCAGCAATGGACCATTAAAAGGATGAATAAGACTTCACCTTTGTATTCATTATCTCATAGGTTTAACTGACAATTAAAAAGCCAGTCATCCGTTTTCGCTTCTTTCTTTACTCAATCTCCCACGTTGACATACATAAATCATCTCTCTTACTCCTACGCATACATGCATCCCTCGTTAAACACTAGCATTCCTCCTCCCACTGCAACTTAAGTAATTCCCGTTCTATCTATCTCATATCCTTTTTCTTTATGTTCTATGATACCAACATACATAAACAGTTAATTCATTTTATATAAATATAATGTATATATGAAATATTTTTGTTAGATATAAAAGTATTACCGTGGGCGGTGGAATTGATGTAATGATCCCACATCTGTTCGGACTCCCACATAATGAGGAAGTTCGTGGAATAATAAACTATTCCAATCTGATTCGGTTATTTTTGTTCTGTTAGCTTGAATTAATACATGAATATGAAATAAGTATTTTATTTAGTGACCGACCGAAACCGTTTTTTCAGCCGAAACCGAAACCGAAAGTTCGGTCGGTCACTAATTTTATTATCATTTTAAGCTATATCATAGATGAAAATAGGACTCTAAAGGTACAAATCTTTCCAGTTCTAGTCCCTAAATATATCGCGTAAAGAATTGTTTTCGATCGTGCTATTGACTTAAAGGATATATCTTGTTGAAGCATGGCGAAAGTAAATTAACCTGAAATCAGTAAACCTGCATAATATTACAAAAGCCTTTGTAAATAGCAAGTAAAACTCATAAGCAAAAATATTAGTGTATTAAAGTTGCAAGGAAATATCTATGATAAAAAACAAAAGTCATCAAAAACTATTCCATGTTCCAAACAACGGAATAACAGAATATTACTATTGATGTTGCATCACAGATTGAGCTTTCAAAGACAAAGTCAACTCAGCACACGCGTCAAAGCTCTTTGTGAATACAGAGTTCTGTATTGAATACCTTTATGTACGAGTACCATATGCATATAGAGAACATTGAACAATTTTGTACATAAGTTCGACAAAAGCGCTTTTATAAACTTGCGTGTACACATTCCTATGTATAAGCCTAATGTTTTTAAGAAACACTTATTCTGTCTGACTTCATGTTACTGACCTCAGCGGATGTGTCATTTCAATATAGAGTCTCGGACGTAAAGGACAGTAGTGACCGGGGAATAAAGATGAAGTGAAATGACAAGACGTAAAATGTAAATAACTGTACATGAATATATATAAGATAAAAAATCGATATCCCGTATGTAATAGATCGCGAAAGTTTGATATCGGTCGTCACAGTACTCGTATTTACGGTAAACATTTTAAAAATTTACTAATGGAATATCTACTAGAATTAATTACTTAATTTACTTTTAAAATATATGAACAGTCGAGTCCAAAAGGTTACGGTTACATCAGAACAAGTAATAATAAATGTGACTACGAATGTATAATGCATTTAAATTATAGTTTAAATAGTACGTGACATTACAGTTTAGTATGTTGCGATATAATCAAGAAAGTTACAAAGTTTCCTGATTATGTATAAGCTTTGATTTGTGGACGAAATAAATCCGGCGCCACACAAAATTTGCGTAAATTGTTCTGTGTAGGGTCAAAGTGATATTAAGTAATAAATTCAGAGCAGCGACCGCTCTAAACGCTTTCAAATTACCGAGTGCCCTAATGGCCAAACTTAATATTCACGAAGGGATCAAAATCCACCCTTCAATAGAGCCCTGTGTTACCATTAATGAAATGTTTTATCATTTCACATCAAATTGTTTCTGTTACAAAGCTCTCAAAGCAGAATATATAAGACACGATTTGACTTCAGCGACTATATTACTGCAAATATCGTAAAAGACTCCATAAGCTTTAAGGTCATTCTCCCGGGACGGCGACCAACGACAAATTTACTTATAAATTTAGTCACTGCGACTATTGCATTTTATATAAAATTGAGTCATCTAAATAAACCAAAGTAGTGCATTCTTTTTTATAATTTCAGTGATAAAAATTTATAGTACCACCTAAAATTATATGTACACATGTGATATATAAAAAATGTACCTTAAATATACCTTAATTATTACTGGAGGAAAGTTTTGACGAAAGTACATATTTACCTAACCTTATATTCCTGAATTTTGTATGAGCAGTAAGTAACGTAATTGGAATAAAATCTTTACGCCTGTAAAAGAAATGGTTTTCTTAGAAAAGACAAAATAGGCCCATCGAGATCGAACATCAAGCGATGTACACTGATCTTAATTAATTACGGTCTAAATACTTGATTATGTTTCAAAAACAGTTTTTGGTGTTTTGTTTCAGCACAATTAATGGCAAAATAAAATCGAAAAAGCCTTTACTTCCGAACAGAATATGACAAGTCATCCATGGTGAAAAAATAAGTCATTAAAAGTGAAATTAACGAAGGAAAATCAAAATGGACACGGGTTCGACAAGAGCCGCTACGGGCTACGCGCTACGAAACGTAGCTATGAAACGAATGATATTCCTTTTGCATTTTTTTTGTTACTCGGTACGAAAATCCATTCTGTTTTAATCCCCTGACTCTTGTATCATTTTTTTTATTGTACTAACGAATTGAAAATTTTGTCTACGTTACAAACAAGGATATTGATCGTGAAATGTATTAAAACGAAGGCATCCTCTCTCCGTTTGACTGGACATTGACGCGAGAGTCGCACTCGTAACATTACAATGAGAAACGAATGACATTGTTCAATACATAAGTTTTACAAAAAGCATGCGCTCCGTTTTAATTATTAAAACGCGTACCTCGAATGTTTGATCTGTGTCCGCCCGGGAAACCTCTACATGCATAATCAATTTAAGCATTTTGCATATTGTAAAAGTCGTCTTTGTGTCGAGAGCCAACGGCATTCAGTAAAAACGAACTCTTGTATCTTTAATCAACTTAACTATAATGACATTTCATTCGTTTAAATAAAAAATGTTATTCTGACCGTGCCGTTTTTCTTTTGTCAAGACTTCTTAACAAGTAAGGGAGGCCGGGGCTACAATTAACAGGGGTAAGTATTAACAAGCGAATGTTTTTAAAACTATAAACACGAAATCTCCAGCGTGTGTTTTAATTCGTTTACTTGATCACACCGCACATAATAATATTGGAAAGTTGCACTCAGCACGTCGTACAAGTGAGTTCTGTACTGGGAGTCATTTTTACGCAGGTAACGAACATTTTCAACTTTACGATTTTTTGAT
>DWQT01002166.1:0-14753 GCA_018244895.1 Myscelus amystis hages | reverse complement strand
TATAAGTGTAAAAAGTACAGACATGAATGTCTGACACTTATGTCACAATTTCTGTCGTAGTCTGAACGTACCATTAGGTTAATCGCGTTCATAAGTGCATGCTATTTTTAATACTATTATTAAATGAGGCCTGTTCCTATACATACAATTGATTTGTCAGACAGCGGAAGAATTACCAATATTGACTTACGGTTCTATTCAATAAATTCACAAACCGTTTTAGCTTTTCGTCGTCTTTGCACGCCCTGCCTCCTTGTATGCTAACATAATGTAATATTTGAACGTTTAACATGTTTTGCTCGTGATAAAACTCCATTATGTGTATGCCTTTCTGACATTTTATTACTTAACTTAATTCGTAATATGTGCAGTATTTCGTAATAAGTGCATCCCCGGAAGTTAAGACTTACTGTGAATTATCAGTACATAGTATAAAATAAAGTCGCTTTCTCTGTCCCTATATCCATTTGTATGCTTAAATCTTTAAAACTACCCAATGGATTTCGATGCGGTTTTTTTTTAATAAATAGAGTGATTGAAGAGGAAGGTTTATACGTATAATACGTTTGCAGTTTTTCTGTAGTGTATTCAGTATCAGCATTGGATCCGTGCGAAGCCGAGGTGGGTCGCTAGTTTATAATAAGTTTTCAGTATCATTGTGCGAATTTTGAACTAGGTGTGTGTAAGTGGACTGTATGATTGATTTCCGGTTTGTGTCAACCGCTGCCCAGGCTTATGAAGTAAATTAAAAAACCACCAACCATCCATAACGCATCCATCACAGGCTGAATATTGGAAGGTTGAAATTCGAAGCAATTTTATACTTCCAGTAACTCTACGAGAGTTAATAAACCAATACAAATTACATAGAATACCTTACAGGGTGTCCGGACCCGCCTGTAAATATAATTTTGTGAAAATATTCTGTTTATAAATTCGTTGTATGAAGTCGTATTAATCGTAATTCAATAAGAATTTTGTACATTTAATACTTAGGTAGGTTAGGACTCGTAATCGTAATACGATAATGATCAAAACTGAAAATTTGAGGCAAACTTGTTTCTGTTATTGTTATGTACCTTATATGAGAATTGTGTTTTCAGTATTTCTTATTAGAAAAGAAAGAAAGAAAAGAAGAAGAAAGGAAAATGTCTTTATTGCCACACAGTTTGTACAAAATTGAGGGAATGTTAAAATAGGTTAACAAACAAAAACCTGAAAACTAAACAAAAAGAGAAAAAAATATATTGAAAAGAATACAATTAAATAGAAAAATATATAATAATATAAATAAAATTAAGTGTGGCGAAAGAAAGAGCCTCAGCTTCTGCTGACGCAAAATCGTGAGGTGCGCGGTCGTGTGCGGAGCGTTCCCGTGGCCCGGCCTCCAGGCGCGTGGTGACACACCGATGGGTTTTAGTGGGTGGTCTGGCCGTATTCGGCCAGGAGTCCCACAGACCCCCGGCAGCCCCAGCCGGGACATGCGTAAACGCATTTCCCATCGTTAAAAAAAGGCCCCACAAAGGACACTTCTGGCGCCATACGTACCAATACCACTTTTCCTTTCCCATATTCGTTCACTTGCGTGACAATCAGTAACTCTGATGTTAAGTATTATTAATGGAATACGAATACACGTTATTAACAATTTAAATGTTATATAAAATCGGACTTTAACATTATAAACGAATATAGAAATAAATAACAGGAAAAAATGAATAAAAAATATGCAAATGAAAATTTACGCAAACAATTAAGATAACCCGTGTTCACACAGGTTCATTGATTACTTATCAGCGGCACTCGGAGACACTCAGTAGAAAACATTTGTGGACGACCTCTTATCTTCTGCACCGAAAATACCGTTCACATAAGACCTGCGAGAACAAACACAGTTAAACCAAACATAAATATGTTACGTAATGGGCATTGTTGCGGTTAACGAAATTCAGTATCAGTTAAAAATGTGACGAAAATTGCACTCGACTTAATGATCCTAATCTATACTTCTATACTAACAATATAAAGCTGAAGAGTTTGTTTGATTGTTTGAACGCGCTAAACTCAGGAAATATTAGTACGATTTGAAAAATATAACATCACGCTACTTAAGATGAATAGCAGAGGAGCAGCAATAAAAAATATTGCGACAGCGACAAAATAATTTATATAGCAAAGCAACGTTTGCCGGGACAGCTAGTAAATTGATATTTTCGAATTTTCAATATGTTTGTGATGTGTTGTTGTATCAAAAATAAAGTAAATCCAAAAAATAGGCCAAGGATATTGGATAATTTCGAGAGAAGAGGTCCATACCCGTTAAACCCGTTTCTTAAACTGAGACAGTAGGTACGAAACCGCGTAAGTCTTTGTTTGCAAAAGTACTTTACAGTTTGCAAAAGCCCGAGACAGGTACCACGAGATCGCTCAAAATTCATTAAACGATAAAATGCACCGTGCAAGTACATTGCCGGACATGAGGAAAATTATGCTCGATATTCCTTATCACTGTATTAAACTGCATAGGCTATCAGATAAATCAATTTCAATTCAGCGAAATGGCGAAGTTATGATTTCAGTAAGGCTACATCTCCAGTTGCCAACAAAGGATTGATAAAACGCCTTTGAATGCGTTTTCCTTAATGAGATAAGCGTTTAACACAAACATTGCATATACCACGCGTCGCCAGCGAAACGTTTTACTTTAATTTGAAATTTTAAAAACATTTATAAAATTACAAACCCCTGGTTAGCATCGAACACCGTAATTTGTTACAATGGAAATTTGTATCAACTGTTTAAATAACATTTATATCACGTAATTCGTATCAGCAACTTGACATTCACGCTCTCCTTACGGGGCTGGTAGGTACCTGTACGTAGCATGTTTGATAAAGAACGCAGTTATATAATAAAGAATGCATAAATATGATAACTAAATACTTACCAAAGCTTTTGACAACATGCAAGATGTATAAAGAAAATTTAAGTCCATATTTACGTCGGTCAGTCGGATCTCGGAAACTGATTCGATTGTCGCTATTCACGTTTGAGATAATTTTGGATTTCAATTCTTTTCCTCCTCCGTCTTGGAACTCCCGGGTAGCTGGAGTTAAGCCAAGCAACTGCTTCAGAGCACGTTAACGACATGAAAGTCTATATCGAAATGTTTCTTTTCTCCAATCGTTAGTCGATATTAATTTACATAGAAAACAGTCGATCAAATTCAACATATATAAAATAGCAATAATTATAATAATTCGCTACAATTTATGACAAGATAACGGGATGCTGAATTCCCCGTGAGCGGCTATCGCTTCCACGTTTTGTCCTGTTTACATGTCTCAGTCTTAATTGTTATTAATAACCGGTTTCCAACGAATTTGCAACCGGCACATGACATCATACCCCTGTAGTACAGTGATAAGCCAAAGGTGTACAGGAATTGCAACAGTTTCGAATACGACACTATCGATAATTGAGAACTTTTTATTTATTTTTTTAATTTTATTTTACTGGGAAACAAACAATGACAACATTAAATACACTAGAGACATAACAGTAATATATTTATCAATAAAGTTTCGACTGGTAGCAGAAGAAAGAAATACAGAGAGCAAACATTTTGGAGCAAGAAAATAAACGTAAAAATTACATAAAAAATTTAAAATACAAGTACGAATATGTCGTATAACGAGAACAGATAAATTAAAACTTTATATGTTATTGAACTTCTGCTAATTTTTGTGTTATATTCCTCTTTTGTTTTGTTATACTCCTCCTTTCTAGCAGCTAAACGGGTCAATATGTTGCAAAAAGTTTGTTAGAATTTGACAACTTATAGAATATTTTTTATAGTTTCGCAGCTGTTGTTATCAATGGAACCTAAAAAATTAATGCTTATAAAACATCCGTCATTTAAGATTCAGTGTTAGTTTTTTCTTTTAATTTCTCCTGAACAAATCTTTTCATTTAATACCTATTATGGCGCCGAAATAAAAGTAATTGTCCGCCATCTTGAAGCTGCCATGTGGGATTCGGGATGATGTCACTATCACTGGCGCTAAAGTAGGTACAGAATGACTTCGTCGGAATGACGGATTTAGATGCGATTTTTTAATAGATAGAATGATTCAAGAGAAAGGTTTACATGTATAACTAGGCTTTGTCGGCCCCTTCGCACGCGCTGCAATTCAGAATTTCTTAATGGCAATAAGTACAAATATAGTATATGAATTTAGATATTTCAAAGATAGCAGGAACTTTTCGCAGTATAGAGAAAGGGGAATTGTTTTATTTCGAATTAAACGCGCACGAAGCTGCGGGCAAAAGCTAGTTTTAAATAAGGGTAAGAATCTGCTTACCACGCTAGAGGTTTTTGGCGAAAGGAGGTAACACTTAAAAGGAGGACCGTAGCGATTGTTCCATCGTGGTCTCTGCGAGGTCATCTCAGGAGATGAGTGCTTTATACTTCTCGGAATCGGTTCAGGACAGTTCGAGCTTCCACTCCAACCTCCTACAACCCTGTAGGCTTCCCCGCTGCCTCTAACCACATGCAGGAGTATAACAGCTGTACTATGATTCCGATCTATCTAACCTCAGAGTTCACGCCAAACTCAAATTCGTATCCAATCGCAATATTGAGTATGGTTACCAAGAAACTAAAAGAAGTACTGTACTAAATCAAATCAAAATTGGTGGCTCAAAAAAAGTCCAAAACATCTATTAACTAAAACACACTCTAGCACCGAAATTAATAATATTACTGATATTAGTCACTCAATTAAAAAAATATTACGAAATTTCTTGAACATACACGGCTGCCAATGAATCATTTCAAATGAACATGCATAAGAAAAAGTTTTTCAGAAATGATTGCTCTAGATATTTCTATTTACACTGTCAACGTAATTAATAGGTAGGCCACTCCGTCTGGCGCGGTCGCGTTAAAACAGGTTCTACATTTCACTTATCTCTATTACATATTAACTCATCACCAACGTAAACTCTTGATAAATTAAAAATAGCAACTGAAATTATTTTGGATTTCCCTTTGTTTCTAATGTAACTAGGTTCGAGATTAGTAAGTAAAATTACGAGCGTTCCCGCTAAAATTCATTAAAATCTACGTTTGAATTCCTAACGTGCAAAATAAACCTCTTGCCGGCAATATCGATAAAAAACATCGATAATTCGCAAGCGACATTATCGTGTGTTCAGCATACCGTTGCATCGGTATAAAAGACGTTCGCCCCTGCCGAGGGGCATTCGTTGCACAGCGTTCGCCGCGCCCGCATCGTCCTTAAACTGTATAGCGAACATATTTGAGTTCAAGTTCAAGTTCCCCCATTCGCGATGCAGAAGCCCACGTACAACGTCGTGATAGCCGCGACCGGCAGCGTCGACACGGCGAGGGTGCCCGCGCTGCTGAAGTCCATACTGGCCTGCAACACTCCCGAACAGAAATACGAATTTAAGGTAAATAATAATAATTCGAACTGTTAGGGCACTAGTAACCAAAAAGAAATGAAATTATTCTTTAAACTAAACGTGGTTTAGAGCTCAGTTTTTCTTACAGCTCTGTAGCGATTCCGATCCCGGCATTATACTTTCTTTTGTTACTTAGCGCGTGTATTATGAGTTAGAAAAGGAATGGAATGCTTAATTAAACTTCGTGTATCCTGTATAATATAATGTGTATATTTGTTGTTTAGATATTGGCGCTGGTCGTGACCAAGACGGCTAAATACTTTTTCAAAGAGTCGGACGTGCCGCCCGGCGTCCCCATCAAGGACGATGCGAGCGAGTGGTCCGGCTGGAAGCCCGGCGACCCCATCCTGCACATCGAGCTGGTCAAGGACTCCGACATGATGGTCATGGCGCCACTCACCGCCAACACACTCGCCAAACTGACTTTGGTAATTACATTTATCTTTAACTAGCTTTCGCATTAAATTCGGAGTAAAACAATTCCCTTTTCCCTATAGCGTGACAATTTCCTGCTATCTTTGGAATATCTAAATTCGTATACATTTTTACTTAGTTACTTCGATTAACGCGTCCGATCGCTGCTAAATTAAAATTTATAGGCAGACACCGCGCGGCGACCCCGCCCCGCTTTGTCCTTGAATTTTAAATTCATAATATCTTCGAAAATATTCATTTAAATTACATGCTGTAAAGGGCCATATTGATCTATATTAAATCTTGAATAAGGATTAATGTTGTATTGCTTAAAATGGCTTCGAAATTTAGCTATTATTTCTCGTAAAAAGTAAATTATTGTGGGTTATACATAAGAGATAGACATTTATTTTAAAAAAAGCACAGTTATTTGGCACTCGATGTCCTGCCTACTCCGCTAGGCACCCGCCGTGATGGTGTAATAATTAATCGTTACAAATAACACGACATTTTTTTACACTTCAGTCCTCCAAGCAGAAAGTAAGTATATTTGGTCAAAATCAACTCTCCTCGAGGTTATCAACGCAATGCAAATATTCAGATCTATTTTCAGCGTTTACGAATTCGCGGTCGCCGGGTCAACCGCTCGGCGCAGTGTTTTTTAAACAGATATTTTTATGTCTAGGTACATTCGAGTAGGTATCGACATGCAGTTCGTACGCTAATTGCGCGTGCAACTTTCGAGGAATGAGAATGTAATCACTTTAGTTCGATGAAATGACAATTCCACTTTTCTTGTTTGTCACAATTTTAGTGGTCCACTGCTGGACCGGGTCGCCTCTCGTAGTGAGAGGGATTTAGGCCGTCGTCCGCCACGCTGGCCGCGTGCGTTCACCGAAACCACACACTTTATAACATCTCTAAGGTGTGCAGATTTCCTCACGATTTTTTCCTTCACCGTTATAGCGCACGTGGTAAATTAGAGGTTAGAATCGATCCCAGACCAGAACGAGGCTGAATTTCAAACCGCTAGACTATCACTGCAATTTCACCAGTGGCGTAGCGAGCGAGTGGTGCAGCTTAGGACTTGATGCCCTTTAAAATGGTCAAAATTATTTCAGATTTCAGATTTCATAGAGTAGATATATAAATTTTGGAAGAATTGATCGTCGACTTCGATGCCCCTTTCCTTTTGATGCCCGGTGCGACTGCACTGCTCGCGCCCCCCAGCTACGCCGCTGAATTTCACTTTGTTCCAGGGTTTGTGCAACAACCTGCTCACGTCCATAGCGCGGGCGTGGGACGTGAAGAAGCCGCTGATCTTCTGTCCGTCCATGAACGTGCGCATGTGGGACCACGCGATCACGGCGCGGCAGATCGACGCGCTGAAGGGCTGCTCCTACGAGGAGGTGTCGCCCGTGGACGGGTCCATGGTGGGCGGCGAGAGCGACCAGAAGGCCATGCCCGACGTGGACTTCATCGTGAAGAGGATAAAATGCATAGCCGACAAGAAGTTTTCCAAACCCTGATAATATACTATAGCCTTATATATATATATACTCGTAGTTATATTTTTGTAGCATTCCGCTTTATTGTCTCCGCCAAACGATGGCTGGTCTTGCCAAATTAAACTTTTGTAATACTTCGCTTTTTGAATAAAATGCGTATATTTAATGTTTATTTACTTTTTCTATTGAATTTCCTCGCCTTTATACCTGACAATAGCTGTAGATGTTAGTGACGTTTTAATGAACTTTCAATACAAATTATATAAAATGGATCTTTATAAAATTCACCATAGTACCGTTGATTCGGTTAACTACTTCTAGAAAATTCTAAATGTAAATCATACAAAGCCAATACAACGTTTTCAACCAGAGTTCCAAGTTAATATCCTGCCACAAACCTCTGACTTGAAAGACTTAAGTGCTACATCTCTACATTTTTCAAAAACGTGCATAATTTGTGTACATTGACCTCAAATTTAATAATATAGATGAAACAAAATATTTCTACCGGTACATTTTGCTGCAATTACTGTACGAATTTTAATTTATTCAATTATGCAAATCATACTGCAACATAGTTGATTGTATTCAAATTGTTTGGTATATAAGAGTGTTCGGAGTTCGCCGGCTTTTTTTCCCTCGCTCTACTGTAGCCCAAGGGCGCGCAAGGGCACGACGACTCAAACATGACCTTCATAAAGTGCATGCAGATACCGCACGATTAATAAAATTATTCGAATGTGTAAGTACATCGTCAAGTACACAGTGTAATTCAAATTCAAATTGTCTTATTCATTACTGGCTATTGCCCGCGGCTTCGCGCGCTTTAAATTATTGCTTACGACATCACATTAAAAATCTCACAAAAAACAGTATTTCTCCACTGTATAATTAGTGTTATTATACATACAAACCTTCCTCTCGAATCACTATCGATTAAAAACAACCGCATCAAAATCGGTTGCGTAGTTTTAAAGATCTACGCATACATAGAGGCAGGAAGAAAAAACGACTTTGTTTTATACTATGTAAAGATGATAAGGTACATACATACACTTAATGAAAGTCATGTTTCAGTCATCACACTTCGGCTTTGTGCGCCCTTCAGACTATAGCGGACCGGGAGAAAAAAGCCGGCGATAAAAACTCCGAGGTAGGTGTAGGTGAGAAATTCAACACACATTAAGACAGTACCGTTTATAATTCTTATATAAGTTTACAAAATACATAAACAGTATGTAGGTAACAAAACACTTGACTAGCGTTTCATGAAGAAATACAGTGTACACATATTGGAGTCTGTCGCTACGGTAGCGGCCACCTCGGCTGGAAACAATTCGCGCATTATGAAATAAATACACCATTTTGTTGTTGTTTATTTTGTTTTTGTTGTTTTACACCCGATTGTTTTCGATGGTTGTTTTGTGTTACGTTTTTGATGTAGTTATATTTTTTGTCGCTGCGTTTCGTTTATATGAAACATTTTACAACGATATACGGTCCTTGCACCTGGTAGGAGGTAACAATAATTTGGAGCACACTTCGATGCGAACTGAATAAATATTTAGATACACAATTGCCGCGAAGCGAGTTTACGTTCATTTTAGCGCAATCAATTATTGATATTGGGTTTTAATATTTAAAACTCGCACCCCGTAAAAGGCTAAATATAGATTGAACTGATAATTCCGTAAAATATGATATAGACTTTATATGATTGTCTTTCAATTCTCTGTTTACGAAATGAACGGTTACTTCATTAGATTGTGGGACTAAATCGAAAATATCATTGGAAAACAATAATGAACATTCTAAATTCGCATCCGAATTCGACAATGGCGGGTATTGAATCTCATTTCTGCAAAACGAAACTATAACAGAGTCGTCTGCAGTTCGAGATAGCACACGGCGTGTAAAAATCAACGTCCGTTAATAAAATTGACCGGACGCCGGTGACTCGAGGGCGAATTAAGTCGCAACGGATCTCGATTCAATTCGTTAACGTGTATTGGTCGGCGCTGAGTCAACTGCCGCGACGCGCTACGCCACTTCAGACCGAGGCATCCGCTGATATTATAGGTACATAGGATTATTGATTCATACAAAGTATATCTTAAATAAGGTCTATCAGACATTTTCGACGATCGAACACATACAACCCAGCGAACAAATCGTCCAATTCTACATCGCTACCGGCGAAGCTAACGCGACATATTGTGTTGACCTTTGTAAGGCGTACGTCGAAAGGATACAATACCTACTACCTTACGCGCGAAGGTTTTATTTGAATCGACTGCAATAATTTCTTTACAACAAACATGATATAAACAGAAAGAGATGTCATAATAATAATAATAAATGACCCGCGCATGTGTGAAACAAAGTCGATACAAAAAAAACAAATTCATTTACACGACAAATTAGCTCTGTGGCCAGTTCGAGCGTTGTCTATGGTCGATTTTTTTTTATATATAATATATACAGCCAGACACATAATAATGCATCCGCAAGAAAATGAACGATAAACAAAAAAATATCGATAAATTGATCACCGTGGAGATTTTTATAGATATAAAGCAGCACTAACGATATTAATAATAATAATAATTACAATAACACAGGCAGGTCTGTACAAACTAAATTCCTGATCATCATACATTTGGCACGGCTCGTATAGAAAATAAAACATTACATGATAACACTAAATGTAAATAATACGATTATTATTACAAATGTAAAAATAAATACACTTACTCGATTATGTTATTATTAAACGGCTATTATTTTAGACAAATAAAATTGTTTTTTTTTTGTTGCTGGCACGTTATCTTACAGAAAAAAAGAAATCAATAAAAAAAAACATGTAGCGTCAATTTGAAAATAGCTTCAAAAACATATTATAAACATAATGTGTATGAAAAAACAAAAAAAATACGAAATGATTTTCTTTATGTTACAAGAGATATGTATGGATGTATGTATGTAAAAATATTGCCAGCGACAGAAAAAAAATTCAAAAAAACCAGTCCACAGTCGGACACAGTACAGAATAATGTTCAATGAAACGTTAGAAGTCGCTCAAAACGATCGCACGGTTACGCTTAGCCTAATATCCTCATATCGATATAGTAAATATAAATATCATTACTACTATTATGCACTCGTTCGATTTGCACTCGGGAGCGAACGGGACAGGAGATATCGTCGTTCCATTCGCGCGCTGTTCGCGTGGAAACGCGTTTGAAAATAGAACACTTATTCGAAATTCAAACTCGGAACGGAGATAAGGAATATACTTTTTTATTCATTCGTCTTCAGTCGGTTTTCAGTCGTTTAAAATTTCATCGGAAGACATCGGTAGGAATGGGAATTAAATATGTCACCTGTCCCAATACTCACACGGTGTCGATGACGTCACCGCTGCTCGCTCAAAGTGAACCCAAATCGCGCGTAAAACTTACATAATTACATCATACTTTCCCGCGAATTATACATACATTATTATCAGCCAGGCCGCGTTCAGAATTATGCCCCTATTGTACAACCCACTTAGGTTTTACATAAAAATTAATAATATTTGCTATGTAATAATTTATCAAAAAAAGTTAAAATTTTAAAACAAAAGTAGCTTAAGCTTAATTTACTCCCTGTTACATCAGCTATCTGCCAGTGAAAGTGCCGTCAAAATCGGTCCAGCCGTTCCACAGTTTGGCCGGAACAAGCAGACAGACAAAAATTGTAAAAAATGTCATTTTTGGTGTGTACCGTACCGTCATGTACCGTGTTTACATATTATGTATAGGTGTATGCATTTGGTAAAAAGCGGTTATTTTAATATTACAAGCAGACACTTCAATTTTATTTATTAGTATAGAAGTATAGATAATAATAACGCCGGTCATTGTAACAAGAGAGGTGATAAACATACACTTCAGTGTTTTCTTTTCGCTGCGTTCAAATTGAGTTTAATTAATTTAATCGCAATTTTGTGATAATGTATTAATATCAACGAATTGTTATATAAAACAAAACAAAATAAATGCAGTAGATATCGAGCTGTTTACCGACCGCTTATCGAGCCGTTCGCGGTGTGCATTTTATAATAAAATGTAATATTGCAACCGACTTGGTATCAGAACACTAAAACAGTTTAATGACGCAATGTCAACAATGGGGCATAATTCAGAACCACCCATCAAATACGACCCGTTCAAAATCTAATATTTTATAGTATTAAAGGAGATTATACAATAATATTTAATACATATGATTATACAAGCATACTCGGGGTCAATTCGCACTATCGTCCTCAATTGATTGCAAAAAATTAAAGTTAAAAAATGTACCTCATTGTACGCAAACTGCGATTTCGTATTGAATACGGAGTACAAATAAAATGATTGTAGTATAACAATTGACGTCTGTAAGCGTTGTATACGGGGCGACAGTGCGAGTGGACCCTCACTGTCCGTTACTAAGGAATGACCTAATTATATATTTAAATACAAATATAATATATATGTGCGATAGGAAAATATGGGAATATATCACTAGAGCTTACGAATTGAACTAAATAGGTATGGAAAGTCAACAAAAAATATATTTTTTTCCAGCAAAGAAAAAAAATTAAAGATTTTTTTTGAGACGGCAACCTGAAGCGCGATTCGAAAAGAAAAAAAAATGTGAACTTTATCGTTCAATCTTTCCAAAATGTCAATGATGGATCTAATTACATCAACGAGTTACACCACCGCACCTACTGAACGCGTGTAAATTATGTATGTAAACAAGTAAACAACGAATATTGTAACTTTCATTATTTACGTCACAATGTTCCAAATTCAAATTTACCCGTATAAAAACTGTGTGTTATCTACAATATTGAATGTAGGTACATGTCACAGACTAAAAATAAACATATTTCGGCCCGAATAAGTATTTTCCTGAACGAATGCTCGAGCCGGCGCACGGTGAGATCATTTCTATTGAAAAACAATGGCAGTTGAACAGGCGACTGAGCAGCGAGCGACGCGCGCGCATGTCTACTGCCGGCACCTGTAGCGCCATCTCTTGGCCGCTGTTGTTACTATTGTCGTACGGCGTGTGTCAATTTTTAACACTCTTATATTCGCTTGGGTTGTATCTATATATGTAAAGGAATCTTTGAGCTTCATTTTCCCCACTTTCCCCAAGTCTGGTTGATTCGAAACTTTGCACACGTATCAAGGACCGATGACAATGCAATATATCCCCCTCTCCCTATACCGTGAAAATTTCCTGCTACCTTTGGAATATCTAAATTCATGTACTACATTTTTACTTATTGCCATTAAGAAATTCTGAATTGCAACGCGTGTGATACCGCGGGCGAAAGCTAGTTATATACACAAACCTTCCTCTTGAATCGCTCTATCGATTAAAAGGAACCGCATCAAAATCCGTCGCGTAGTTTGAAAGATCTACGCATACATAGGGAGGAGCGGAAGCGGAAGCGACTTTTATTTATACTATGTAAAGATAAAAATATTTAGTCAGATTGGTGATTTTCTCTTGCGTATGCCCGTTTAGGTTTTCTACATAAATTTTCTCTTTTCATTTAGTTTTCCGCTACAATGCACGTTTCATACAGATACAAATTATACGTTTAAATGTTGTACGGGTAGGATGGGTGGTGTTCTCGTAGATCTCTCAACTACCCGCCGTTTTAAATATGTTAAAATGTACCATACAATACCAGAAAAAATAAAACTCAAATTATGAAGAGACAGCCCGTGTCACGGAACGTGTGAACAGCTTTACAGTGCATGACACAGGTGGCGCCAGGACGCCGCCTCGCGACGGCGACGGTGGTTACAAAAAAAATGTGAGCATTATATCAAAAACGTATCAAAAGAAAAAAACACAAGAGGTGTCAAGGGACACCCGGATGGAACGAAGTTCCTTTTCAATAATTATTAGTGAAGGAATTGTAATAAAACTTTATTTCTTTTAATTGGCAACACTAGCGTTTCGGACAACTTCCGTCTGAATTTTCCGTCTAGCCTCCTTCGCAACGCGCGATAAGGGACTTCGTTCCAAATATTGTCCAACCACAAAATCATTACCAATTAATTATCGTGCAGATATATTACAAAAACATAAATATTATTCTCACATCGTCCACCACTATGGTCGCTACGTATTCTATTTAGTAAGGATTTTCATTAAGTCGAATCTATTAAATAATAATAATAATAATAATATGTATATATCAACTAATTGCATGTACACAGGAAGCTCTTCTAAAATGGCGTTAAAAATACGCGCGAGACTGCCGGTGAGTTGTAAAGGAATACTGCGAATAAATTACACTTGTGACAAACACACAGACAGACAGAGACGACGCGTTGTGTAGCAGGTCCGCTGTCATATTCAACCGAAGCGGTGGAAGGGGGCGACTACTCCCCGCCTCCCCCCACCGTTAAACAACCAAATTTATAACCAACACCTTGGGAATCACTGTCCTCTTGCCGCACTACGATCGATAATGATATTTACCAGTTAAACAGCAAATCAATGTGCAACACTTTGGGAGTCACTGTCCCCATATCGTAATATTCAGTATGCCACAACAAAGTCCACCGGTTCCCAAAGTTGAGGACGTTGACGGGCAATCGACGTTAAAAAACAGATTTGACAGCGGCCCTGCTTTTCACACAAGTCGTCGTCCTATTCGATATCGAGACGTTCTCGCATCTCGGAGACGTATAGGAATCAGTTTTAGGACACAACGTTAACATACCGAGTCTACTCTCACTACGTGTTATCGCGATTTTGAATAGGACCGCATCGGGTACAGCCGCGCGCCGCGCCCCCAACACGCAGCTGTCTGAACTATTCTAAAGTATACTGCAAGCTAAGTGCTATAGTCGTTCAGTTCAGCGCTTCTCAAAGTGTCGGTCGGGGGAGACTTTGTGTGCGCTGAATAATTGATAATTGTGTGATGGAGAGATAAACAAGCTTGATAATTACGCATCCCTCATCTTACAAAGTAAAAGAGTATGAAAATTGCATTATGTCACTTACAATGCATATTGTTACTGCAATTGCAATTTATTACTGACGATAATTGGAACTACCGGTGCCCACAGTTTCATCCGCGTTTGAATTTAACAAAAAAGTTATTGTTAAAATCTTGAAATAAAAGTAGCCTAATTTACTCCTTGTTACATCAGCTATTTGCAAGTGAAAGCCATGTCAAAATCGGTCCAGCCGTTCCAGAGTTTAGCCGGAACATACAGAAAGACTAACAAAAATTGTAAAAAATGTTATTTTGGTATATGTACCGTGTTTATACACCTC
>DWQT01002165.1:0-14757 GCA_018244895.1 Myscelus amystis hages | reverse complement strand
ATGGCCCGGCGGTCCGGATGCGGACCGCGGTCCGCCATTTCGTGACCCCTGTCCTAGACCATGCGTGTTAACGTTATCAGACTATCCAATCGGTGCCAAACGATCCACAGGACACAATATTGCCAGACACAAGGCACAATGTTAATGCATATCTAAGATAAGTCTTATGTTCAACTAAAGACACTAAAGGCATTCAATTCTGTCTCGACCACAATCCGCTTACGTCTCAATGTTGAGCGTGTTCGATTTGACCAATTCCAAGGCAATTTATTAATTATTATGTTCTAAATGTAAATATCTATCTTAAAAATGCCTACATTTTGCTCATAATCGAACACAACCAACTCGTTATTGTGGACCCTACGAAATAGTGCTAATTACAAATGCATATTATACACACATAATGTCGCTAATAAAGTGATAGTAGATGCACGCGCTTGCGTTTAGATGAAATCATAACACCAAGATATTTCCTACATAAGCGCTAATACCTACGGAACAGTTGGTTCAAAAACTTTTTTGCAATAATAACAGGAGTTGCTGTATGATTGTCAATGAAAATTGAAACTGGTAAATCCCATTATCTGAGTTACATCCTTTTCCTATATGTTTTTGCACATAAATGTACACATACAAATTATAATATTTGCAGATAAGCAAGCACCAAAATATTGACTCTGAGTTTTGTGCTGTTAAAATAACACATTAATTATTAAATATCAATAACCTGTTTTAAGTGGAATGCTAACTTACGAACTTTTTTTAAGCTTCTTTGCATGTAGTACAATCATATGATATACATACATATGTTATACCTCATGCATAGAAATGTGAGTTATACGACCGTGTTATTAACAATTATGGCAATCTAATTAATCACGAATGTTTATCGTATCGCTCAAAACAATACGATAGCCATCAGTGAACAGAGGCGGGAATATCTAGACGTCTATGTACCTATTGCTTCGACTATCTAACATTAAGACAGGGCAGTATCAATGAAATAGATGAAGTAATATGTTTATACAATTTTATTCAGGAAACACGCTTTAGCACTTTAAGATGGTATATGTATATCTTGAATTATTTTGATATTATTTAAAATTGGGTATAATTGGGCTTTAGGGTATTCGCATCAAGAACGTAAATACAGACAGACCTTTATTTTTATGTATATAAATTATATACAAAACGATTTATGGCAGTAAGCCAACAAGGGCATGTGCATAATTTCAATGTACAAATTTTATTATAACATTAGATTGTGATTTGAATGTGTAAATGTTCAACTCGATTACTAATTAAGACTGTTTGTGTTAGTCGGCTGTTTTAAAAGGCGTAGGCGAATGAACGTTTGTTACAGTTTTAACAGATATATAAATTACACTTAGAGATTATGTAATAAACAGAGAAACTTTACAAATTCTAATAAAGTTGAACACCCGTTTCCGGCTTCAAAGAGGTCGTACATAATAATGAATGCCTAAGATGTACTCAAATTGAGTAACTAAACCTAAGTAGGACTTTAATTATAGATATATCTACACATAAGTGGAAAACGGGCTTTTGTCCGTAAAATATTATGAAAACATATTATTATTTTTGTCAACATCAACCTGTCTATTGCCCAATCTTTTTTAGAGAAAGTGCATAAATTCCTCCCTTTCTTATGAAACAAAATGCAGAACATTTGCATTATATTATGTATTTTAAGATGACTGTTCTGAAACTTAAAACACAGTCATCGTCCCAATTGCAATTTACGAAAATTGCAGGAATAATTGATTAAAGTATTATATTACGTATATAACGCATAAGAAATTAGTTGGCATTACGACACAACGTACAGAAGAAAGTGTGCTGTGTGTGAGCATTATTCAAAAATTGTTAGGATTTCACCAATAACGGCCACCGAGAGACCGTGGCTTTCTGCAAATCTCTAATGTATGTCATAGAATGTAGAAACACGTCTCATATGTCAACGCGTATGAGAAAAAACAATATATATTAACCATATTCCTACCTCGATACTGATACATATTATGTTTTTCAACTAGTTTTATATTTAACAAACTTTCATCCCCTATTTCATCCCCTTAAGGGTGGAATTGATAACAATCCTTTCTTAGAGGATACCTACGTCATAGTAGCTTTATGCATGGAAAGTCTCAGCCCGATCAGTTTAAAATTAACAAAGTTACATACAAACTTTCATCCCCTATTTAATGCCCTTGGGGGTGGAATTGATCAAAATCCTTTCTTAGCGGATGCCTACGTCATAACATCTACTTGCATGCCAAATTTCAGCCCGATCCGTTCAGTGGTTTGGGCTGTGCGTTGATAGATCACTAAGTCAGTCACCTTTGAGTTTTATATATATAGATTCTAGCCACAGTTATCCTATCATGACCAAAAGGTTTTGGGCCTTAATCTACCACATTGGCCAAATGTAGATGCAATTTCTAGACCCCTACACCTCGGAGGGAGGTTGAAATTTGAGCCACGCAGCTATCAATGTTTACATACATTATGAGCATGCAATGGATGATGCCGGATCGATCCTCCTTCTGATCGTATCGGATAATACGAACGCTATTACGAACTGAGCACTTATTTATAGAAACAATTTCAAGGTTTCCGCTTACCCCGTAAAGTAAGAATATCGCTCAATTATCATAATAACGCTTGTTTGCATTTTATATTTACGTTAATATTTAAAAGTACCATAGTTGCATCACATTTTATTTCTCAATGCTCGGGACGGACTTGAACCCTCAATTAGGACCCTTAATAAGTCTTCTCAAGTGCTTTTCAGATGTAAGTTCATTACCCCGGTAACAAACCGTTTTAACAACAATGACAACAAAGATAGAATGTTTTACGCTCTCTTAATATTAATGAAACTTTGTCATTAGCCTTACCGATCCTCAAGTCGAATACCTCAATGTTACTCATATTCATTATATCACAAATCGTTTGTTACATGCCAACCGTAAGCGACTCGTATGTTCGCATTGTTGATTGTTGTTTAAACATTGTTGGAAAACACATACATTTAACGTGGATGTAAGATACACAATAAATGTTTCTGCGGTTAATACCTTTTTATCGTAACGATCTTCATAACTTCAGACATTATAGATATGGAATGTACGGTAATGTACGATATATCTAATCTACTGCTTTTGTACCTGACTATACAGCAAAAATAAATATGATCATTAAAAAAACTATTTTGTGTATATAAAATAAATAACACAAACGCTTTAACAGGTACACTATTTAACTTTAATATAATTATGCCTCCTCACATAGTTTAATAATAAATATTTGGATGAATTAACACTTTTAATTTTACTTACTGCCTATTTCATATTGCACAACACAATAAGTTCGTCTACGAGTTTAGTACAGGGAGCGACAGAAGTATGTTGGGCAACGGTTCATACGCATTTATTTGAGTACGCATTCTATTATTTTGAACGTCTAAGTTACCACTAACCATATGAATAAACATCAAGGTGAAACCTCGTCCGTATGAAAACGACAGCCGTGTGCGCCGCTGAGTGGCTATCATTCGCCACCTTTATTGTTTTATGAATCAGTCCAATACAAGTTGTATAATCAAACGATACAATAATGATCCCAATTATATACTGTAACGCTATTTAGCTAAACCAGCTAATAACGTAATTGCCACTAATGGACGTACCTTAATCCGTACGGTACAGGAATGGCTCTGAATTATTGTTCCTAGCGTTAACACAATCATGAAAGTAGGCTCAAAATATATCCACGTTATGCTCCGTTGTACGAACTGTACAAAGACGCAATAATCTTATCAATACACTGAATAGGTAAAGTGCTAAATTATCAGATATCGATGTGTGACGAAGCCTCGCAATACTGCGATACATTGCAAGATAGCTACAAATATTCAAGTGACCTCACCTGCGATACTTCTCCTTTTTCGATTCCACTTGCATCAATACCGGTTCTATGGACTTTGAAACACACCACTCGTTCACTGCACTCACTGTAAGGAACTCTGTGTCAGGTGCGTGGCACACCTCCGACCCGAACTCGTCCGATGAAACCGTAATGCTATCATATTTCTGGTACGGGACCATGTCGAAGGACGATATGGACTTAATGCTAACATTGTCATAATTGCTACGTTCACCAGATACACCCGAACCTTCCGACAAGTTGTCTCCGTCATCGCTCTCATAATTATTGATTAAAGTATCCGTTGATTGATCCGTCGACAATGTTTCCGTTCTACCGTCATCGTTATTAACTACATATTCTTCACCTGTCGACTTATCACTGTCGTTGGAATCGCTGCTGCTACTGGCGTTTGATGAGTCTGGGTTTCCCTTGACTTCTTCTTCATTGTCGGATACTTCTGATGTTTTCAGTCTTAACAATTTTTCTAAATCACTTTGTTTAACCCCATAAGACCAATGTGTTTCACCTAAATGTCCTTGGTTCCCCATTGTAGATTTTCGTCGGATAACCGGTGGTTGTCGAGTGCGCCGCAGCAGTACGGGGGACGTAGAGGGAGTGGTGAAGGAGTAGCGTCTTTCCTTTGGAACTTTAGCCTCCGGAACGGGCGACTTACGAACAGCTGAATAGTCGTCATTAAAGGGCTCCGGTGGTGGCGGGGCAGGTCGATGAGGTCTTAAACTTGAGGATTTCCTGTCAGATACAAAACCAGACGACCCCGATTCACAACTTAATTCTGATACATTCGACAATATTGAGTTCACTGATACATTTGAATTCCTATCTTGAGTTGTAGTCACGGGGCACAAGTGGTGAAAATTCACCAATATCGGATTAACGATACTCGTTAAACTTCCTAAGTTGGGGTCCTTGGATCTCTCCAACGACTCACTGGAATCGCCGAGGGTACTAACAGCACTCTTTTCGAAACGCAATATCATTTCCTTGACGCTGGCTCTGTCTTTTCTCATGACAACTTCGTCGTTATCAGATCCGTGTCCCGAGGATAGGACGTCGTCGTTAGCACGGCTACCGAGCTCCTCCTCGGCCATTGTGGAGCGTCGGCAATCAGATATTGCACAAACACTCCGAAAACGTAGAAAGCGAGTTTACATCACCGCGTAACAAAAACACGCACTACCGACGCGCGATCACCTTGACAACTAAACGCGACTGACGGCTCGACGGCGCCCGCGCGCGCCCCCGAGCGCTGGCCGCGCACACGTCAAAAGCAGTCAGCGATATCTACGCTACATGACATACACTACCAAAATATTAAAACTACAACGATAGTGCAGTACTGCTTATGAATTAGCTGATCGCCTTGTTAATAAGGATACTAAAATGTAGTACTAATTTAGTTTTTTTACACGACCTTCATAGGTAGCCTCATTTATCACAACATTTATACAACAATGAAGGATTATTTTTAGATTTAAGCCTTGAAGGACTTATAATGATAAAAAATACATCATTGTTGTACGAAATCTTAACGAAATAATTCTGAAAAGTAGATATATATTTTTTATTTCATTGTACTACCTAATTTCTCTCTTATTAAGATAGAACTTTCAATCTTGTATTATCTTGCACAGTTTTCTCAATACAATCAAATCATCTAAATCAATACAGTCAAATAAAACTATCCCTATTCCCACTAATGGTTACACCTAGTAAGCAAGTAGTAGTCGCGGTGACTGTGATGTGAGTATATAACGACCATAGGAACTCAAGGTCAATAATTCCCGATAAGGGAATGATACGTGATAACTAGTAGAAAACACTATAAAAACGGTTAATTCGTCTTCCTTTGAAAATGTTCAGGTAGATAAAGGATATATTATTGACTTTATTATTATTTAAAGATTCAAAAACATGACTCAAGGCATACAAGACAGATTTTTACAGACATACAGCAACTGGACTCGCGCTCGCACAGAGACCATCAAAACAGCTTTAGAATACATACAAATGCGCCTTGGAACTATCTGATAAGTTCAAAGACATTATTAAAGTTTTAATGGAAATATTTTAATGGAAATATCATGCAAGAATAACGTCTTTAGGTTATAAATATTAATTATATTATAAAACATAATAAAACATTAATAGCGTGAAACGTAATAAACGTAAGCCAATGAGAGCCTAGTCGTTTAAAATTCATTGTCGCACTCCCGGGATCTGAGTTACTACTACCGAGTCATCGCACGCGACGTCACTAGCGGCGCACGTGGGGTCTACGGGCCTCGAGGTCTTCCTCCTTACCCGGGCAGGTCTCACGAGGTGGATCCGAGTTCAAATCTAGGCACGCACGTCTAACTATACAAAGTTACCTAAAGGAAACCTGCTCACCTTAGAGATGTTATAAAACATATAATATTTTCTATGCCTAATCTACTAATCCATACTGCGTCCAGGGTAGTAGACCATGTTCAAAAAAGCCATACACTGTGAGATTAGTCCAAAAAAAGATTGATTGTATTAATTTAACTTATTTATTGTTATAAGACAGAACATGTAATTAATAGAACGTTAGAATTAGCTACAGTTTTATATGAATAACAGTTCGTTACAATCAAGTGCACGGGAGGAAAAATGTAACTGAAATGAGCGTGTTGAGCCAATCCTCTAATCAACTTCTAATTGACGGAATGAGCCTTCCACGCCAAACAGTGCTGACGTTGTCTTAGGTTTCCCGGGCCGTTTAGATTCATCCGAGCACGCCTTTTCCTCCTGCAGGAACCAGTCACGGTAACTCTCAACTTTTGCTTTCCAATAATCTGAAACACGTAGACTTTTCTTTATAGGTACATGTACAATACTGATTAAAACATTAATAAAGGGATTCAACAGTCAAGTATACACCGTGGAGTATAGGACCGGATTTAACAAACAATTTGGAAACATTGGGTGTACCTACAACATTGTTTAATTACTAGCTATCAAGAATACAAAATGCAAATACTCAATCTCAGTAAGTAGAGCATTGAAGATAACATGCTCTTAGCCGACTCGTCAGAACGGCGACGAGCTTGACGACGCCGATCCTTTATAAACAGGACATATCATTGATAACCGGTTATTGGTAGGTCTGCCATTCGGAAATTCTCTGCGCCAGGGCACTGACAGAGCCCTTTACTCGATTGCAATGTTCACGTACATATATATTTATAAGAAATAGCAACTTCTAAAAAGTAAAGATTATGAATTATTCTTTTTATGCTTCACATAAACTTAACAGTAACCGTCATATTTTTTTCCCTAACTTCACCGGTTTCATTAATCATTTTGTCATTCATAACTAGTCGCTCTACATTTTGTGAAAGAAGGGACAAAAATTATAACTTTAGTTATAAAAAGGTCATTGCCAGAGTACTACTTAGTAATATGAAGGTAATCTGTACTTAGCTAAATGATCTGAATCACAAGCATTTCGTCTGCTTTGACATTATGGATTAAAACAAATGGGTCAACTAATAACTGTCATAAATATGGCAAGTCTGCATTATTTTAAAAGTGGTAATGAGCCTTTATAAGCAAAGGTATTGTTCAGCGGGTATTTACGAGATTATTATCATGCTCACTCAATTAGAAGGCAGTACCTTAATAACCTTGTCATTTACAAATGCTGAATAACATAAATTCATCATGAAATATGTGAAGGTGACATGTACCTAATTTATGACTCAGTAACTAGTGATTGCAGTGAAAATCAAAATTTAATGATATTAATAGATGTTGCATGCAGGACGTGTAAACAAGCATTTTTACCAATCAACTCCTGAACAGATTCGCCATCCCCTCCATATTCCTGAGGTAGTATACGTTTAGGAACTTCCTTGTAAAATGCAGAAGAGCTCTGATTATGAACGAATATCTGAAACGAAACGGACATTACACCGCAAAAATAATTTTACCGCACTTCCGTATTTAACTAAAATTTAAAATGATAAATTGTTGTAAGTTCTGATTTTTCTCACCCTTTTCTTTACTTTTTCACCGAGGAACGCCTTGAACATGTTGTATGCCGTCTCGAGGGCTGCAGGCGTGTTCAACAGGTGTATACTCTTCAAGCGCAGCGGGATCGCCTTTTCAAAACAAGTAATGACCTTCTTTGCGAGGGCCGGTGTCCACTGACCGAGAAGCCCCATGCCAATGCCCTTAGTGTCGACTACTGCCTCCTGTAAAACAGTGCCATCTTCACAAATATCACTGTAGCTGTATTTAAGATGTAAAATTTAATTATATATAATATAAATTATTTGCCTTTTATGAAATCTTTTTCGCATGTATCTCTATGATCTATTATAAGCACACTGATGAGGTTCTCATTGTGGTCTTGTAAGTAAGCGTGTACTGTATATATATAGACATACCTACACTGCAAGTATCCTCGGATACCTACTTGAAATCCGAAACTCAACATTCCCAAAATTTCTGATTATATATATAAAAGCAAGCGAACGTTAGGCAGACGCTTCGTAAGCAAGTAACTACGTTATATACGATTCAGTAGTATTTTGTAGGATAGCTTTTTTCTAAATAATATTTTCGTGCTATGAGCACATCAGTATGAATAGACAAGTAGGCAAGTTATGTATAATAGCACCCTTTCCTCCAATTTCTCTTGGAAATATAAAACAAAAATAGACTAATTGAACGCACCTCCCCAGCAACACTGAAGTTGTCGTCTTCCAGCAAAAGAATTTCGGTTATCATGAAGGTCATTCTCACTAGATCCGACAAATGGAGCTGCGATGGATCGATTAGCCCGCACCGAATTATGCACATCCGCGGCGAACTCTCGTCTTTAAGATTTTTTAATGGTAAATATATTCTGTACAACAAATTGTTTTCTTATCATAACGTTGTAGTAATAATTAAACAGCTAGCTGCATCTTTTTTCAATAGCTCGAGGCACGTACGAGTAGCAGGTTACAAATTTATTATCATAGAAATATAATAATCTAAGCAGACAATTTTGATGCACTAAATCTAGTAAAATGTAAATATTTTTAGTGAATTATTACCGACTTGGAAGTATTTTTTGCATCATTTTTAAATATAATTTAACTTAAATAATTTAAAACTCATTAGTCTATGTTCAAGATTCGGTTATGAATCGCTATGCACATTATCGCTGTGCCTACGTAAAATAAACGTATCGTCTTGTTAGTTCTTTCAGCTTACAGCTCCTGCTTCGGTATAGTGAGTTTCCGCTAAACATTTACAGCCAATATAAGCGTATTGGTAATACCTCCACAACTTAAATATCTGCTACGCAGTCAAACCACTCATATAGAGATAAATGAAATCTAATTTATCTGAGCTTGGCTATGGAATTTATATTTACCCTAATTTTAACATCTCCTGAATTTTAGGATTCAAGGGATCTCGACTTCCATAAAACTCCGGTGCAAGAGTTCTTAAAGTATAAAATAAATCCAATTTTTCTTTGGTTCGTTCCAAGCTGTATTTACTCCCACGCAAAAATGCAACTAACATCTGATTCGCTGAAAAAATAAACCAAATTAAATTATGTAGCGTTATGTTAGGATAATTTTCATGGCAAACGATAAAAATTAACGACATCTCTACGATTTTTGTTTAACTAGATACGGTGTTAAAAATGTGAACTAAACAGAGCAGCGCGAAAGAAAATAGTTCTACAATTTACCTACAGATGTCACTTTTGGCCGTAAAAAAATATTGTTCGAATATTCATTTATGGTATTGATAAATTTAGATGAGACTTTACAAACATTAGCAATATAGGCATACTCACATATATTAATAGACTCCAGATGAGGCTGCTTTGCTAACCAGGTTCTTATGGCAGTAATATCTGACTGTAACCGGCTAGCATCCTCATTTAGTTCCTTTCTGGCTTTTTCGAACAGGCAAGAGGGTAGCTGCCGTACATTCATGATGATAATTAATAAATAGATTCACCTGCAAATTTTCCAAACGTTCCATACACTACAGTAGTACAGACTACAAGAAAACTAATACAAATCACAAGTTTTCAATCACTAACAAGAGAGGTGTGTTAATTTAACCACGAACGTATCGAATTGAACAGAAACAAGGTTAAAAACACTATCAGTTTCGTCACTAATTTACATCACGCCGTCGATGAGGCATAAACGACAATAGTTCGGGAGCACTTCGTTTAACTGGCACACTGCAAACCTCTTACTTATTAAATCTGCAATGTATTATTATTAGTCATTGAATGTTTTTATATAGTCATACAAAACAATTATTATTGTGTTATATGTTTTTTCCTACTCGGCAAAATCCGAACTGGTTTTGTTACAAGAATTGAAACGATAAATTAGTATTATTATAATACAATTGTCTACATTAGTGTGTACAGTGTTTGTTGAGTTAATATATGCTGTAATTACGGTATTGAACCGTTCTATAGTGATGAAGAGATAACTTTCCACTTTTATCCTCGATAAGATAACGTTCTTCCTTACAATGTTATACCAACAGTGCAAGTTAAATACAGATATGTGCGAAATGATTATTTCGCCGACAAATTTCATTTTTCATAGGATACATTTCTTTCCTTTTACCATAATACCTAGGCAACCAGGCGTTTCTTCAGTTTTCCGTAGGAATAACCTAGCATCCCATAAGAGAAATTGGGTATGTTCAAAATCGTGTATGATAAAAAAATTCAGGGTAAATTGTCGTTAATGTAAATAATTTTATGAACAGAAAAGAGAATCACGAAGTAATAAATACCTACATAATAAGAAAAAGATTATAGTACAATTGTATCACATACTTACCGAATCTTTATAAACATGCGTTAAATGTTTTCTCATTTAACAAAATTAACGTAGTTAATCGAAGCCACGCGAAATGCTAATAATAAAACTGTTAGCACTGAAACTGTCGGCATCTGATCGACTCCGAATATAAATTTCGTAGACTTTGCCCCTTGACATAAACCAAGTTTAATACGAAAAAAATAACTTAATTAATAAAAATTATCCTATAAGCGCGTAAAAACAGAAATATCTAATAATTCATATAATGTCAAATTTACAATGAACGATTTGAAACACGCGTAATCCAACTCACCAAATTGTCGTACTAAAAGTAAATTTTAAGTTAGGGTTATTAGCGTATATGTGTCATATAAACAGTAATAACTTCTATCAGTATGTTATCATTCGTATCTCGCCAAAGTGGAAGTGCCACGAATTTTCAGGAAACGATAGGCCGCTTATTACGGTACATGTAGCTAGCTAGCGCTTCAAGAGCAGCGACGGGGCTATCGCGCACTATATCTTATAGCCGATTAAAACAGATTGCGGTAGCCGCTTTAATGTAACGTTAATCGAAACAAATTGTTTTGAGCGGTTCCACACTTCATAGTGGCAAGGTTGATTGAGATTTTTCACGTTTACCCCTGTTTTTAAGATATCGAAAGCCCCACGACAATTAGATACTGCCGCTGAGACGAAAGATTAACTGCAACCCCTTTCAAGCTGGTGTTTGCACTTAAGCCAGTGCTTATATACCAGTTGCTTGTAAATTATAAAAAATTGCTAATTCTTGCGCTATCTATGATCACCATAAGACAACTAAAACAGAAAAAATTTACTCGTGAAATTATAGAATAACTTTATTAATCCGTAACTGAATGTTGCGCCACCAGGTTTATCAGTTACACGATTACGCCCTTGGTGAACTTGGGACGTAAAAAAATACTATTTATATTATTTATCACAAAGGGTCTTCCTAATTAATATTGATGCTAAAAATCCGCCTTACAAGCTCCATACCTAACGAGTAGTAGTACAAAAAAAACATATTAGCCAAATACTGGAACAAGGAAAATAAAAAGTATTTAAACTTCTCATGTTACAGCAACGTTTTACGTTATTGGAACACGCGTCAAGCTGATAACGATACCAGCACCTGTCGATAATTCCTTCATTGTACCTATAAGTCATAAAATTAAGATTCCTATCAATTATGATTGAATAAATATTGGCTTTAATATAATGGAAATTCGAAAAACTATTAACCTAAGGTTATTTGTTATTCGGTTCTTTCTGCCTACCCCGTTAGGGACCTGGCGTGATGGTTATTTATGTATTCGTTACTAAGACATTTTTATTTTAGGAATCAATAACTTATCTATCACAAAAATATACCAAACACAAGAAAACGGAATTTAAACATATTTTTTTTAAATCAGAAGTAACGCTAGTGAACAATGTACAGCCTACATATTTCATGATATGTAAAGGTTGAAGAAAATCCAAACACACTCAAAACAATATTGTATACAGTTTTTAATCACATTTTTCACAGTTATCTTTGAAGGGTATAAATTCGTGCTTTGCCCGAGCGATATGACGTAGGATAGATACCATCTGACCTAAACTAGTGATTGTTAAAACGTCTCTATAGGTTTTTATTACGAAATATATAATTCCGTATAATGTTCTCTGATGTCGTTAAAATCTGCTTACCACCACCTCATCCTTATCGCAGAATGGCGTTAACCCTTCTAATGCAAAGTGTATCTTCGAATCCAACAGCAGGACGATAAAAGCCTAGTTGATTATAATAGGCCGGGATTATCGGTGTATTATTCTGAATGTATAAAATGTACGTCGATGTCTCCTATATTTTTTGTTGGCGTTGATATACGAGCCAACGATTGCAGATTTTAGATATGGTGCGGTTAAGGTTGAAATAATAAGATTTATAATACAATACCAAAAACTTGCTGTATAATAATTATTAATTTTACATTAAAAGGAATGATAAAAAATTATCTGAACCCAAACTTGTATATGCAATACAATTTATAAATCAGTCTATTTCCAGTTTCCTGAAAGATCCTTGGTTGCTCTTATTAAAATCTTTAATCCGCTTCGACTCATCAGTGCCGTATGTTAATTCCTTTTCCATCCACGGCTTATATTCGTGAAATTTAGCGACCCAGTGCTCTGTAAATTAAATCATTATAATATTATAATAACGGACGAATAAAATCATAAATTTTGTAGATTGGAAATTGTGATTAGAAACTATTAGGTAGGTGTCACATTCAGTGACATATCCATATTCACAGCTTTGTTTTCGAAAAACTAAAAGGTCAAGAAATATCTCAATATTATATAAGTATCCATACACCTTGCACCTTGCGTCCTTGCGCACTCATTTGCTATGAAAATAGCGAACAAATCACAAAAGCATTTGTTTTAAAAATAAAACGTTTTTGTATAAAATCCTATTTAATTTCCAGTTTCAAATGATTCACATATGATTCAAATGATATTCACAGATGTAAATTCCCTAACAAGCTTAGGCGAAGATTAAGTACATTTTGTCCCAGTCGCTTTTCTGCCCGTTTAATTTACGACATCAACACAGTCAAGTATCCTTCTATCTTTAGGTAGTTTCGGCTCTCTATATTATGTACTAGCTGACCCGGCAAACGTTGCTTTGCTATATAAATTATTTTTGAGTAACTTTCACAGTTTACTTAGCGCACGAAAGTAAAGCTCTAAATTTTGCCGTTGTCGCAATATTTTTTTATTGCTGCTCCTCTCCTATTCATCTTAGCGTAATGTTATATAGCCTATAGCCTTCCTTGATAAATGAGCTATCTAACACTGAAAAAGTTTTTCAAATTGGACCAATATTTCCTGAGACTAGCGCGTTCAAACAATCAAACATGCTCTTCGGCTTTATATTATTAGTATAGATGTGCTATATATACCACAGTGGTATACTTTTAGTCTCATCTGCTATCTAATGGTAGTATAAAGTTTGAGGCTAAGCCCGTGTTTATCTGCTGTACTATTCCAAAGCATATGACTCCCTATATGTCATGTGACATTCAAATGTACTTTTCACGACTTCCCGTTATCTTTACCTTCAAATCAGTGAACTCTAGAGCAAACCTTTCTTATAGGTACTCCTATCTTGAGAGGTCAATTACCTTTCGATTATATAAGATCACGTTTTTGCCATTCAATTTTAGACCTACCAATAATCTCATTAAGAGTGCCAGCAGTGCCGCCGTACTCCTCGGGCAACGATTCTTTGGGCAATACGTTAAGCAAATCTTCATTGGTCTTATGTATTTTTAACTGAAAAATTAAAAATTATCATTATGTTCTAGCAATTTATACAAAACCAAAGAAAATTATAATCATTTATGAAACAAAAATATATAATATTATAGATTTTTATCAATAAGGTTAGTTTTATTCGGTTTCTGATGTGATGATATTTGTATGTACATATTGGAACTTTAATTTAACACATAAAAACACGGAATTGACCCAGATATTTTAATCATACATCAGCCGACATCAATCAACTGCTGGACATAGGCCTCTCCCAAGGCGCGCCACTGAGCCCGATCTTCGGCCCTTCTCACCCAGTTTCTTCCCGCCGCCTTGCGCAGTTCGTCGCGCCACCTAGCAGGAGGCCGCCCTACGCTACGTTTGCCGAGACATGGTCTCCACTCCAGAAGCCGTTTGCTCCAGCGATTATCCACTCTACGGCAAATATGGCCAGCCCATTGCCACTTCAGCTTGCTAGCCCTTAGAGCTATGTCTGTGACCCTGGTCCCATCCGAATTACTTCGTTCCGGACCTTATCTCTGAGGGTCACACCAAGCATCGCTCTTTCCATGGCACGCTGAGCGACTTTAAACTTATGGACCAGCCCCACGGTCAGTGTCCACGTCTCGGCCCCGTA